>JAUMHB010118560.1:14823-28209 GCA_032359685.1 Pittosporum tobira | reverse complement strand
CTAGGCACGATAAGTGTCAAAATGACCAAAATGCCCTTGGCATTAAATTTACTATTTTAAACTCCGTCCTTCAAAACAAAATTGTGAAAATAATTCGACTAGAGGAATAACAAAAGGAAGATATTTATTTATTAAATCATTCTCAAATATTTGGGTTCTCACACTTGTATTCTCGTGCAAAAATAATTTTGGTAACACTTTAGAAATACTCACAAGAATTTTGTAATATCAAGGAACCACTCAATATAGCATGAAGATAATGAAACAAGGTGTGAAAATTTTTCCTCTCAAACCATCTATTTAAACTAAAAAAATTGTCAACCTTTCCCAAAAACTTTTCCAAATAAATAATTCATCTGACAATTTCAAAATACATTTTTGAAAATTAATAATGACACCCAAACTTCAACTCATACTTTTTAAAAAATAATAATAAAATACCAAAACTTCATATCATGCTTTTTTGAAAAATAATAATAAAACACCAAAATTTCATCTCATGTTTTTTGAAAAACAATAATAAAACACCGAAACTTCATTTCATACTTTTTGAAAAATAATAATAATAATACACCAAAATTTTATTTCATGCTTTTTGAATAATAATAATAAAACCAAAACTTCATCTCATTCTTTATGAAAAATAATAATAAAACACTAAAACTTCATTTCATACATTATGCAAACTTCAAAATTTCTCCCCAAAAAAATTATTTTTTCCTGGAAAGCTTTCTACAACAAGCGTATCTTATACTCCAACCCACATAAATCCTACCATATATATATATATATATTATATGAATTCCATTTGTAGCAATTTTCACCTTATCAAAATTTTCATATCAAATAAATATTACTTTCAATCTACATATCTAAAAATTAGTAACTCATAATACAAGTCTACTAATATAACATCTTCCAAACTTTCTTTCTAGTAATTCATCTAACCACTCATACATATCCAATACAGTAAAACTAATAATTCCTCTACCGACTTTTTAAATCATTTATTATCTGATATCTATATTATAACTCATTTACCTTCATATATCAAATGTCATACACTAAATATTATTGCTACTGACTATAACAATTTATTTATCAACAAAAAGTCTATATATTACTCATATTATTGTTGCAACTATTGTCAAGTTAATAGTATAATAAAAAGTGATAGGTCAGTAACTATTGACTCTTTGAGTCTTATGACGGCTCAATAATTGTCCTATAATTTTTTTTAGAGGGGCCACACGTTTTCTATTATGGGTCCACCAATACTTTGTCAATTATGCGACGCATCATTTGAGAACGAATTTTTTCTAAAGTCAACGTTCACATTTATTTGTCAAAAATATTTGCACTTAGGATCTCATAGTTTATTTTATCTCCACCAACATCAAGATAAATAAATTTCATAAAATACTGAAAATATTGGGTTCTTACACACTTCATGTATAGTCAAGTATCCATCAATTATGATTTGACATATCAATTTATTTTCACTTTGTGAATGTATTTATTAGTGTGCATAACGTTCCTCATTACAGTTTAATAGATTAATCTATCTACACCGTGTTAGTATATTTGTTAGTGCGTATAGTATTATTCTAATATTATCATATCATAATTTAAATGTCCTAATTTTTTGAGCCTTTTTAGTACGAAGTTTAAGATGTCAAAAAATATATTTAGGTATTGTATTTTAAAAATATTTTTGTATATTTAATATATTTATATGTTGTATTTTTCAATATATTAAATAATTGTAAAAATAAAATATCTAACTATATTTTTAGAACGTGTTAAAATTTATGTTGAATATGATCAAAAAATTAAGTCAATTAAATTAAGACGGAGAGAATATTATACTTGAACAAGTTTTTGGATAAATGCTTTAAATTTTGAAGTCAAAGTTGTGATTTTAAACATCTTTTATGTATGTGTGCACATGTGATACACGGATTCCTTACTTCTCGCTCAACAATCAGAGTATTAGAGGCATGAAAATTAAATCTTGGGCCTATTTAGACTATTTCTAACTTACATTCTAATGTCTGCTCCAATCCCTCTTTGTCTTGATCTATTTATTTTTCTTTCGGTATGTGGCATCTTTGGTTACTCCAAAATCGAAAGCTTTTCTCACCCCCATCTATTTCTTTAACCTTATCATCAAGCAAATTTAAAACTCTGTTATTGCTCATGCTATGTATGGGCCATGTATTTACAAGTCAATCACTCCTAAAGAGTTGTTGTGGATTGGTTAGGCTCCCCCACTACCTGGATTTATCAAACTAAGTATTGATGGCAGTCGTGCATTAAGTACTTCTAGGGGTGGAACAGCCTCGGTTTTATAAGATGAGCATGTTGACTGAATTGCTGGAACTGCTCATCATTTAGCTGGTGTCCATTATTCGAACTTTGGGCTATGAAGGATGAGTTATTGCTTTCTTAGGACCAGGGTTATCGTCAAAAGTTGATGCACTATCTGTTTATGAACTGCTTAAATCTTCTGTACCGATAGTTTCCTATTTTGATGCGTACATATTGTCCATGATTCTCTTTTTTGGCAGATGACTTGATTCTCTTTTTTAACGCTACAACAAAAAAAAATACTAGGAATATTATGAAAGTGTTTCAAAAGATTAAACAGGAGCAATGAATTAGTTTAGACAAATCTAAACTTTTTTGTGTCCTCTTAAGGTTCTTAAGACTCATTAAACAGGAGCTAAAAGTGCCTATCACCTTGAACTTAAGTAAGTGACTCTAATATGCCTCTCATCCATACAAGGACTACAAGGCAAAATTATTCAAAATATATTAGCAGGATGGAGTCTTACCTTGGCAGGAAAAACCAATATTTTTCAATTTGTGTCTTTATGTTATCCCTTGAATTCCCTTTAGTATGTGTGAAAATATTGACAAGGCCAATTTCAAATTTTTTTTTTTTTTTTTTACTCTCAAAACATTATAAGGAGTGTAAGCATTTCATAATTTATCATGTAAAATGTCTACAATATTCTGAATATATAAAATTCAAAAAATGTGGAAAAAAAACTTGTGCAAGCACCCCTTTTCTCCATTTCTTTAATGGACAAAGTGTGAAAAACGAAAAACTATGAAGACTTTTAGGGTGCAACAACGTATTACAAAATTGAGGGATCAAATTGCAATTAAGCCCAGTTCGAGAAAAAGTTCACTCCGTTGGAAAATCAAATACCCCCAATTTCGCAGATAGAGCGAACGAAGCTAGCTCGCTCCCCAACCTCTTGTCTCCATTATCGAACGAAGAGTAAACCCAAAAAATAAGATCTTGTGGTGGTATTAGGGTTTGAATCTGAAGAAAATGGCAGGAAGAGAAGTTAAAGAGTACACCAATCTCTCCGATCCTAAAGGTGATTCATCAAATTCGTTCTCTCTCTCTCTCTCTCTTGCTGTATATATACGGGTTTTATTAATTATTATTGCTGTTATTATATTACAGACAAGAAATTGGGGAAAGGGAGAATAGATGATGAAGACATTACTTTTCAAAGAATGGTTGCTAAGGTTAGCGAATCCTGCTTCTCCTTCCTCCCCTAGCCCAATCTATGTGTCTATGTATGTTCGTTGTCGAATTTTAAAAATTTGGTTATATTAACAACCATTTTTTTTTGTCATCTGAATTTGGTCTTGGATTTATACTGTTCGGTTTGCAAAAAATTACTAGAATGAAATTAGGTTTAATGTGCCCTTCTTAGTTGTGGACTTAGAATGAAGGATGAGTCAAGTTTCGTTGCATTCGCTTAGCTTTGTTTCCACCCTTAACTCCACCATCCTAGAACAAATCCCTATCAAGAAAAAGAAGCACAAAAACTATCAAGCTGAAGGAAAATTTAAGGAACTACTGGATGCTAGTCTCATTCACTTGTAATGAGTAGTATTGACCTTTTAAATTGTCTGTTTAGGTTAGTTTGCTTGAATTTGAGCCAGCAGTTACTCATTAGTGAATTGAAATGAAGGTGGCAGGTCGTTCAGCTTTTTCCCATTTTGATAATTGGTCCTATTCCTATATAATTTGGCGATGAAGTTCATTGCTTGAACTAATAACTCACTTATATGTTCCGTATGATAGTAATGTAACAGATAAAAGGTCACAACTACTAGGCCTCCATAATAGGCATAAACTTTGTGTCTATTGGGGAAAGAAAGATTTGTTTCATTTTCTTTCTCTCATCTTTAGTGACAATCTCCAACTCTAGCAATAGTTTAGTAGAACAGCCGATGAAATTTGAGTCGTGATGTACAACATTGAACAAAGGGTTGAGATGTCTCGAAGGGTTAAGATGTCTGTTTCACCATATCATGCCCTGATATGTTGTTTCTTACTTTTAACTTCAAAATTTGGGGTAGTTTTCTGATAACATGCCCTGGCAGGGATATTGGCTTCTCCGGGGTGGTTGATGCATACAGATGCAAGAGGTTGCTGGTGAACGTGGAGGCTACCTTCATGGACGAGGCGGTACATAATATCTACTCTCTTCTCCTTTGTCATTATTTGTTTGATTGTACACATACATACATATTATTACCAATAGATATTAAGCTCGGTTTAAGTTGAAAATGTGCAGCCTTGGACAGCGATGATCTGCTCTATCTCAAGGAGCAGATGGAAGCAGAGGAGGATGCAGAACGCCTTCTGCGCCGCACGGAGAAACGGGCATTTGCTGCATTTAAAATATCCTTTTTTAGTTTCTGTTGAACTTTTATTGTGCTGTTTTTAATTCTTTTGATGTTCTATTGAACTACACCTGTTATCCCAAATGAGATGAAGAGGGAAATTGGTTGTAGAAAAACGAAAAAAAAAAAAAAAACCAATAAAGATAAAAAGAAAAATAATGAAAAGAAATAAATATAATGAAATAGTAATTTTGATTCATGATGATCACCGTTTCAATTTCGACTTTTTTTCCCTTGACGGCTTCAAACAAAGCTGCAAGTGCAGCTGATTCTTCACCAGCGTCGTTACCCTTGCCCCTTCGGGTTGAACCCAAGCCTAAGAGTGGGATTAGGTCTCTCTCTCTCTCGCTCTCTCTCTGAGTAAGCCATATATTTAATCCTTGCCTAAGACTGATGTGGTTTTATTATGTTATAGGCAGCAAGATTTACTCAAGAAGATGGTGGAAGTGAAACCTAAGAGACAGAGAGTTTCAAGTCCTTCTGATGGTAAACAGCCCACCCGAATTTCCACAGAAGAACTTGCTTCAACGAACAATAATACTGAGGTTAATGAAGGAGAGAAAATTACCACCCCTGCAACAGGACCTTACAAAGCAGAAGATAAATCTGAAGTGGACAACCCTGTTAAAAGCTTGCTAGTAGCGTATGAAACTTCAGATAGCGAAGAAGATTGATTCAATAATATGTTAGTTGAACAGTTCCTGTATTTTTTGTTTTTTAAAATACTATTGACGAGCTGTGTTTTTGGTACGAATATTACTTTTATGTAGCAGAAAGCGATAATTGAATTCATATTGCAACATGGTGTGTACAATTTAGTTTTTATACAATACAATGAGCCTCTTCATGTTCTTCCAGTTAAATCTTTTACTTTGACTTAGACTTTAGCATCTAGATCTTTTAGGGCATCTTAGAGCACCCGAGGTTCGTGTCAATGACCTCACTGATCTAGCATCTGCTACTTTAAATTGTTGTTCGGGGTTGTAATTTGGCTTTACACCACCACTGCTGGCTTTATTCTGGTTGAAACAGGCACCATTTTCAAATAAATCTTCCACAGAACGAAAATTCCATGGCTCACCAGCATGTTCATTCTTTTTCCAGGTAACCTGTAAAATATTTTAATTATGACTCCATTCTCGTAAATTTTATTAAAAATAAATTATAGTTGCAATTCTTCTTACCTCCTTTTTCCCTGTTTGGGGTGCTATAAAAAGGTTCGCTTGACTCTTTACACGTGGATTCATGCTTCCCCCTATTGCATATAGTCCCCATCCTTGGTAGAGATTGTTGACAACGTGTGCATATCCAAATCGGATCCTGCACATATTTCCAGTACATACATTTACGGTTATGACCTTTCTTGAAAGTTTTCGTAAGAGTTCTTGAATCCGAAATAGATACATAAGCATACCTAGGCATTCTCTGATGGCACTCAGGGCCGAAGTAGTTGAAGGCAACAGTGACCTTCATGTTTTTGTCTCTCAAGAAGCCATCATCGTGTCCCAAAAGCATAACCTTGTTCTGATATCTGAACCAATTGTTTGAAATGGTGACATCTGTGGAGCCCCGGGTGACATCAATGAGACCATCCGGGCAGTCATAGAGGGTGTTATGGTCTATCCATATCTTTGAACACGTTACCATTCTAATTGCATCCCCATCCACGGGGCCTGTGTTCATTACCTTTCCTTCTAGACCCATCACCGGCCCGGGTCCTTGAACTCGACAGTCGTGGATCCGTAAACCATGGATGATTACATTGGTCACCTATTCATTAGGCATATTTAGACGCACAGTATATGATGCACGACATAAAATATATGAATTTGCCTACAATTTTTTGTTGCTGAGTTTCATTGCTGAATTTCCAGTAAAAACCATCTATATCGTCCCTTCAAGATTTTGATGTCTAAAAGTTTAAGTTTGACAAAATTTAAAATTTTAGTTGTCCCAATCTTGGATGGAAAATTGCAGACAAGTTGGTTGCAAAATACTTCATGACCAATGTTGATTATGGATCATTCCCCTTTTATGAACTACTCATATCATTACGTTCTACTTTGACTTTCAGCGTCAAATTGTAATTCAAATTGACTCTATTTAGAATCAATATATCATAGTATTTCTTTAAATATAGACAAGAAACTAAAAAATTGTAAACTACATAAAGTTTGTTGTAGATATTGAAGTCTCAGGATTTTTTGAAAATCTAAACATGTGTGTGTAATTATTGACTCAAAATTGTTCAGTTTCATCAGGAAAATCAAACTATGACATTTACTATGAGACGGAGGGAGTATTATCGAGTTACTGTAGGGACATACCCTTTGCAGCAGTAAGCAGGCACCGCCTGCAATATGAACGCTGGCGCCTCGTCCATCAATAGTAGTGAAACTGCTAACAAGAAGCGGCCTATGAAGTTTAATATTCATGTCCCTTTGGAAGGTTACCCATTTCTTCCCTCCAATGCGGGTCATGGCGTACCTCAGCGTGCCCGCCTTAGGGTTCATCGGATCATCACTAGGGTCAGTCACCACGTAGTTTGTCACTCCCAGACCCGCATTGTTGGTCATTTTCCCAGCATAACCGACCGAACAGGTAGCTAGTTGCTGCCTGTGGCTGCGCCAATTAGCGTTAGATCTCCAGCAATTGTCGATCACGTTCATGACCTTGTTTGAGTTCTTGGCGAGAACCAAGGGACTTGAGACGAGTACGAGTATTGCAATGGTGAGAACCAGAGGAATACATTTTGAAGCCATGAGGAAGAAACTCGTGTTTGTCTTGGGAAGAGAATTGACGAGGGGTTGTTATTTATACATGCGTAGATGTATAACAAAACTGTTAAATGGGGGTGTTTTTTGATAAAAATAAATGGAATGAATGGTTTAGGAGTGGGGGTGTGCTGTCTGATAAACTTAGAATAGCTCAAATTTGTCTGATGTATTCTGGTGCGGTCTTTAGGTGATTATGGAAATTGCTAATTTTGGGTCAAGTGGTTACTGTAATTTTTAGTTTTCTTGTACAACTATAAGAGTATTGCTATATATTCTGAGTCAAAATATTTGACTCCCTCACAATAGAAGAATATAATTATGATAAAATTGAAGGGTATTTCAGTTCGTGGGAACACATTCCACTCGGAATATGCATAATTTTCGCAACCGAAATATGTAATATACTTGTGCTATGCATGGTAAGTATAAAGATTGTTGGTTTTTATTTGATTTTACTTCTTGATTGTGACTAGGAAACCGACCAAATCATTGACCATGCGATGGTAAGAAAACAAATCAGTCAACATTTTAAAGGAAAAATTTAGGGAGCATGTCCTAAAACTCAAATAGGACTTTTTTTTTTGGGGGGAACCGATGAAGCAATGTCTTTGAGTAATGATATGGGCACCAAATGAACACAAAAATTTGTATGCTGAAAACGTGTCAAATTTTAGTTTGTCAATAGTCAATACATAAGCAAATTCATTATTATAATAATCACGATTTTATCACACTCCACGTCATGTCATTTTGTGTGCGTTTGCTAGTGCACTTCTTGGTGCACATAGTATTATTTACATATGAATCTCTCACTAATTTTAAAAAATATCAAAAATGAATAATAATCTCTAATTTTGGGACAGCGGTAGAAAAAAATGCAGGTCCAAGAAAAGGACTACAAAGGAAACACAATATAAAATCAACTGGCATCTATTCAGATATAACTTATATTTTCAAGAGTTAGTGCATTGCTAAGACATATTTCTCCGAAAAAATGGGCAGGTGCACTTAAACTTTTGATTTTCGTCAAGCCTAGCTGATTAATACAGACTATAACTAATATTTAAGCTACAAAAACAGGATAACAGCGGGATTTCTACCTAGAACCCTAGATTTTCTTTAACTACGGGAGTATCAACACTCGCAAAAAATTATTTATCGCCCTTCCCACATCATTTTTTGATCCATCAATGGAGTAACAAGTTAGTAATTTATCGAAAGGCCCTGAAAGAAACAGAAAACAGACATCGTTATGAAAAAATAACATGCAGTAATTTGTCAAAAAGGGAAGTTCGATTCATGCTAACTCTAGAATATCTTATGTCAACATGTAATGCTCACCTTTGTAGTCAAGACCAGTCTACTGTTTTTTCCAGATGCTGAAAATACCTTCTGCAACAGACTTCATGTTTCCCCAAAAAGATGGCTTCTTCTCAATTTGTTCTTCTGGTTGTTTTTTAGTTGAAACACTACATAACAAACAGTTCATCAGCTCAATCTCCAATTCATGTATTTTATAGGTATATTCTTCGATCTGATTCTTAAGATATGTAAAATAAACTTGTACAAGCCCAAATTAATTAAGGCAGTTAGGGCTAACAACCAAAATCCAACCTCTCAAGGTTGTGCATATCGAAAAAGAAATACAGAAACAACACGAAGCTTAACTTTTCAAATTCAGGTGATGTCTGCTCTTCCTCAGATTTCCTTTTTGAGTCATCAGTATCGAGCACGGATTCATAGAGAATTTCCTCTTTAACATCCTCTCCTTTCTTGGGACATGGAATTTCAGGTGAAGTCTGCTGTTCCTCAGCTGTCCTCTTTATTTCATCAATCTCAAGCACAGACTCGTAGGGAGTTTCCTCTTTAGCATCCTCTCCTTTCTTGGGACATGGAATTTCAGCTGACGGCTGCTGTTCCTCAGCTTTCCTTTTTGGGTCATCAATTCCAAGCACATATCCATAGAGAGTTTCCTCTTTAACATCCTCTGGTTTCTTGGGACATGAATCTGGAACTTTCTCAGCTTCCCCAATTAGCAAATTACTTTCATTAGAAACATTTTTAGAATCATCACCCTGCATTCAAAATGAACAGAATAAGCAATCGTGACAGATACCACAAGCATATCAGAAATCCATACTTGTATTGTTTTGCACACAAGAGGTGCAGCCAGGGGAAGATGGTAATAGCTAAAAAAAATCACAAACCCATACATTCAGAACCTTTATTTTCTATTGTAATAAGAACATCACAAATCCATAAGCATGATGAAATGTTTGGGAGGTACCATAAAAACAATTTTGCTTTGCATGATTAGCTCATTCGAGAATATTTTGAATACATGATTGCAATAAATTGAGTTGTTAATTTCTGAAGGTTAGGCAGTTTTCAAGAAGGTAGCAAAAGGCAAACATGATACACAAGAGCATAGTTTGAATACCGAGGAATTTTTGTGAACCGAAACCGATATTTTTGACTCTTTCTTTACTTCAAATTGCACACAACAGGAATCACTAGTGTCCATGCCATTGGTTTCTACTTTCTGATCATCCAACCCTTCATTCTCCTTGGATAGTTCTTTTCCAGATGAACTTTCATTCCCAGTGGTTGAGGAAGAGAATTTAGATTTATATTCCATCTCCTGTAGGATCTTCTTGAGAGTATAGAAATTGCCACCCAGTTCTTTCCGAACATGGTTAGGAGTTGGAAAGTTTCCCAAATTGCTATCTCGATACCTGCAAATAATGAATAGTTTCCTTGCTTCAGAGACTAGAGGCAGACAAATCACTCCCAACGGAAAGCATAAGATTTATACAAACAAGTATAGCATAAGCTAAGAAGAACAAACAAGTAAAAGTAACACATTGTCCCACTCTATTGGATGTATAACAAAAGGTTAGCAGACTTTGTTTTGCATATTCTGTGTGAATAGCAGCTCAAAGAAGCAAAAAACGAAGCAAAACCATAAATCTTATGCTTCGTGTTATCAATTATCAAGCATACATTGAGCAGCATACTAATATAATTGAAATTATAAAACAGACATCGCTGTGCTAAAAACATAACATATACTGCTATTAATTATACATACCTATGAAACATGCATGGTGGGTTTTAATTCTACTTTAACACGTTCCTAATATTCTGTAATTCTATGGTATCACAATTATTAGTATCATTTCATGAAATCATATAAGATCAAGTATTTTCAAAAGTCCACTAAGAACCAAAGTCCAAGTTCAGCCTTCTGATCTGTGTCCTTACAGGGAAGCGAGACAGATACAGATTA
This sequence comes from Pittosporum tobira, assembly GCA_032359685.1. Classification (NCBI taxonomy): domain Eukaryota; kingdom Viridiplantae; phylum Streptophyta; class Magnoliopsida; order Apiales; family Pittosporaceae; genus Pittosporum; species Pittosporum tobira. Next base: position 17,427 of record JAUMHB010118560.1, on the reverse strand, counting down.
GCCAACATATTTATTCTGATTCTTTTCATCATTTCAGGCTTATGTGACATAGAAAAACCGACCCCACCTCCCCACCCTCCACCAACCTAAACAGAGACAATTAATTTGCAAAGAAAGGTACAAGAAACTAGTAAGAACATAATTGAACAAGAGTTAATTAAGGCCACAAAGACACAAAGACTAATATTTGACGAAACATGGAAACTGAACAAAGGATGAAAAATGATTGATGAATACTTGTTAACAAAAGATTCAACCATAGCTCGTCTGTCAGCTTTAGGCACTGTGTTCCAAATTTTTGGTGCTGAAGCAGTGAATCCCCTTCCACGGTACCAAGCATATGATCCGCTCACGAGATCAGATATTTCTGCAAATATTGTAAAGCATCCAATATAAAAATTATAAACAAATCGAGCTAACAATATGCTCTTAAGTAAGGAAAAAAGAATACATTCGAATTTTTTTCTGAAAACTCAACTAAAACAAGATCATATATACATCGACAACAAATTCAAGTGTACTGGAAGCTAATTTGACTTTCATAATTCTGGATACATATAGATAGCAAAAAGTACAAATCATCTCTTAAAATAATGGTCGCAAACATAGAGAAAATGAATCACATACTCCCTCTGTCCTATGGGTGTAAATTAACCGAGTTGGTCGAGCTAAACGAAATTTTTTTCCAAGCTTAGCTCGTTAAGTCAAAGGAGCATTTATCGAGCTCGAACTCAAGCTCTAAACAAGTCGATTTCGAGCTTGTTCGTGAAAGCTTAGTTCATCTACACCTTTTAGGATAAACAAGCCAAGCTAAGCCAAGCTAGAGCTTGAAAAAGACAATTGCTAAGGTCAGCCGAGCTCGAGTTCTACTCATTAAACAAAACAAGCATTTCTTCGAGATCAAGCCAACATTTAAACGAGTCAAAATTGTTTGTGAAGACTCCACTTGTTAATCACAGTGCTAAAAACATATCATAAACTGGTATTAATTAGAGACACAGTTTGACTTTGAGAGTCAATTTTTTCCCCAAAAATTCAACTAAACAAGATCATGTATACATCAACTGATGCAATTCAAGTGTAGTGGAAGCTAATTTATCTTTCATAATTCTGGATAGTATTGCGATCAGCCTATGGACGACCCCGTTTGGTAATGTCGCAACATATAGATAATTAGAGTCACATTCTTCTTTTGTCCCAAAATAAGAGTCACACTTTGACTTTGAAGGTCAATTTGACAAATCCTAAAATTCAAAATCAATACAGAAGAACAGTGATCAGTAGTTAAGAGCATGAGAAGGAAATTGACCGACCTCGTTTCGAAGAAGGAGATGAATTTGAGAGGAATCGGAGGCGTCCAGCACTCTGCATCTCTCTGCACCGTAATGCGTATCAAACAAGCTTAGTATATGATCTCTTGAATTGTATTTATGTTGTTTCAGAGAGCTCAGACCAAGAAGACTAGAGAAAGGGGTTTTTGAGGGTTTTGGGGGCTTTCTGTAATTAATGAACTTGGGAGAAATACTCACACGTTTGGAAGATTTCCGGTTCGGGTACGGGAGGCATTCCATCGTCTGTGGACTCCAAATTGAATTCGATTAGTTTAAACTTTTGGAATAGATAATCTTGAGTGTGATAAGTGATAATAATTTATAAAAACTTAAATAATTAATTAAATTTTATAATATATTTATATTTTATTTATTAATATTCGGAATCAAGCATTAATTAAATTTTTATACTATGTGTATGAGTTTAAATTATGATGGAAAACAAGAAAAAAAAGATTAGAAAAATTAACATGTATGTTGTTTGTGAGCTTTTAGATGTTATAAAAGAAAAGAAAGTGATAGAAAAAGTAATTTATTTATTTTTGCTCATTTTCTTTTGTAAAATTCATAAACATAATGAAATAAAATTTATAAATTTTATGTTATGTTCTTTTTTTTTCTTATTATTTTGTATTCTATTCTCTTTTTTTTAACCCCAAAACTCATAAATAGAGCGAGTACGGATCAATGCCAACACGAATTATATTCAAAGTATTTGATTCAATTTACATTATTAATATTCAAAATTATATGCTTTCAAAGGTAAAAAGAAATTGTTACTTGTTTTATTGTTATTAATAATTAATTATTACTACTCAAACTAATGAGCTCGATAAGTTCAAAATTGAACTTAAGAATTAAAAGACTTGAACCAAATTTTATTTAAGATCAACAAATTTTTAAAAGGAGTATGAAATTTTAATCACGGTCTTATTTATTAACAATTTTTAAAAATTTTATATTAACAAATACTAGGTTATGACATCCTATTGATAAATGTTGCTATAAATTTAGATAATATTATAATTTAGAAATTAATATTTTTATTCAAAATAAATATTTTTATTCAAAATTTCACTTTTTGTCACTTAAATTTCAAATGTGATCATTTTAATTTCTTATATTTTTTCTGTTTTGAGAATTAGAAAAAATATATATCAATTTTTTTATCTAACTTGCTTAATTATCTTGCGTTCTATATATATATATATATATATTATTGTTTTGAAGCGTTATAATATGTGATTTTTTTGATGTATGTATTGATTATATA
>JAUMHB010118449.1:16956-28221 GCA_032359685.1 Pittosporum tobira | reverse complement strand
TTGATTTTGTGCGGTTTTCTAAAGGAAGGTAATATATAAAGTATAAATTAGGCGAATTAATATTAAGGGTAATACTAAAATTGAATACAAAAGTTAAAATACACTTACACTTGTTTGGTATCAATTATTTTAACTGATTATAGCCTATTTTCAAAAATTAACTATCTTAAAATTATTATTTTTTGCTAATTTTAAAAAGTTATATGTTATAAGTATAACAATATTGTCAACTTATTTTAAAAAATTAATCAATAAGTTCTTTTTTTGAATCTATAACACATTTTAATTAACAAATAATTTATAAACTATTTTAAAATAAATTTTGCCAAGCAAGCCTAATGACATGTCAACTATCAATTAATTATATGTTGACATATCATATAGTATTTTAATTTTGTATTAAATTTTGATCACCATCACAAGGTCCTAACTCCTAATCTTAATTTTAAAATTTTAAAAATTGTAAAAATTAGCCATCTATATTTAAAAATAAATTCATTTTATGGGAGGGAGTGTATACATTTTTAGAAATTTCAAAGATGTTGTTAATTAAAATTGTGCGGTCAAGTAAATCCGTAGCACGTGATCCATTAACGGCGACATCAGATTTGGTACATCCGTCACTATATGTTCATAATCTAGAGATTCTAGACTGTGCCCCGTTTGTTATAGCTCATTTTAAAATATTTATGTTAATTAAAATAAACAAGTCGTCAAGACTCGCAACAAACTATAATCCAAATGGGAAGTTCAGCGGACCATAGTAGTAGCCTTACTGCTGCTGTATTCATGTCTCGAGTTCAATCACCTCATGAATTGGGACATCATCGGGTTCGGGCATCTCTGTTCAAGTCGAGCTTATTCTTTTTTTTTTGGGTACATAAATCGAGCTTATTCGTATTCATTGATTTAGTCTCTTGTGCATCCACTCTAGATCCGACTTGTATAGCATATTGGCGAATAGGATCCGTAGATAAGTTAAATGGACCATCATCATCAGCCACAGCGGGATTGGGGGAGTTGAGGTTGGCAGACGACGGTCCATGGAGGTAGTAACCCGTTTGGTAAAAACTTAAAACAATTAAAAATATTGCAAAAATTGAGTTTATAGCTGATGCAGCTAAAATCAAATGTTGCGGAAATTGAGTTTATAGTTGAAATTAAATTTGAAAAATCAAAATATTATTCGGTTGCTATCATTTTATGCAAGTTAAAGTAAGTTGTTTGGTAACAATTGTAGCGATTATAATTAAAATGATATGGATGACTTAAAAGGACATAAATTTATATGAAAATGTTTGTTTTATGTTGTTCACATTATTATTTAATCTTTTTAAAAATAAATTAAGTAAATTTATTGATATAATTTGCTCAGTATAAAAGCTTTCTTTTCAACATTCAAATATCTTTGTATCAAGAAAAATTATTATAAGATTAAATCGTTTGAGTTATTAAGGAAGAGAACGTAGTCTTGTGTTCAAGAGAGGATTAGAAAATTTTCAAGAATTGGGTTTTTGAATCCTTGAAGAGGAAAATGTAATCTCATGTCTAAGAAAAAATTGTAAATATTTGGGTTACAATGTATTGAAGGTTTCTCCACCAAAAAGGAGGTTTTAAAAATAAGAGATTCTTAAGAATCTCAAATCCGATCCGTAGAGAAGGCTTAGGAACCGGACGTAAAAGACGTTGAACCAGGCTAAATCATAATGTTTATGTGCTTGATAATTTCGTTCTTTACTTTCATTATTGAATGTTTGAATTAGTCAAATATATGCATAATCTACTTGTCAAAAGTTAACTAGGAATGTTTGACAACCATAAAATTAGTTAATAATCTATTCAATCCCCTCTTCTAGAGTTCTAAATTATTATTTTGCATTAACATAACATTTTCAAATTTACATAAATGCATTTGAATTACAAAAAGAATATTTTTCCAACTAATAGCTTTTTTTTTTTAAATAATTAAAAATTTTGAAACTGGTACTAACCATAATCAAGTATATTCATGTAATTTTAAATTTAAAAATATTTGAAAGTCAACTTCTTAAAATTAATAATGTCTTAATAAATTGAAAAGAGGGGGCATTCAACATCATACACTATGCAAAAGAGTAACACACAACTAATGAATCTTCCAAAAATATTCCAAAGCGCGTGATAGATATGAATTGTAATACTATTGCCATTGTGAACAATTAAAATAAATTCAATGTGAAATCTTGATGGGACGAAAGCTATTTTCATGAAGTCTTAGAATAAGTAGATCGAATGATTAAAATGTAAGGACTTGTAGTTAAAAGTATTTTACAATTTATTGTCCATTTATAGTATCTTCTTCACATTTAGTACTTTATTTTGGACCAATTATAGTATCTTCTTCACAACATACTATCAAAGTTAACTTTATTAAATGCTAATATATTGCTCGAAATACAATTTAGTGGAAATAGGTGGCACAAGAAATAATTTAAGCAACACTCGCGTTTTAATCAACAAAAGCAGTACAATAAATTGGATTCATGGTCATTACATTGATTAGCAAGATGGAGACATAGAGAACTGGGCAACAAGAGCTTTGTGGCAACTAGCAATGGATTGAGTTTTGTCATTTCTCTTGGCTCGCTCGTGTTAGGTTTCGGATCTAAAAACAGTACGAAATTTCAAAATAATATGATCTGAATCTCAGGAACCATGCGCATATTGAAAATAAAAAGCAGGATCGAATTATACCTGAACAAATTTGAGGGAGATTTGAAGAATGGTTGCGTCTGGATCAGAGTGTTAATCGTCACGCTTTTACTGGTATTCACATACACGAACTAACCTCGAGCTTTTTGCGTGTTAACGCAGTTCTATGATTTCCTTTTCTCTCTCAGTCTATCTCAACCTTGTTGCGATTAGATTATAATTACAGTTGCTCAAAAAGTATGTTGATATATTAAAACAGAATGAGAAAAATTTATTTGTCATGCTCAATATATTATAAGCCTAGTTTGTTTAGTATGCAACCCTATAAGTTCATTTAATATTAGCAATAGGTTCAAAACTCTTTTTCGGCCCACAAGTCATAAGCGGTATCTAGTAAGACATTATGACTACTAAGTTAGATGAATGTCAATTTTTTTTTGACACAATTTTATCTGCAACTAATAATAAAATACTATTTACGATTGATTCTTAGGGCATATCACTAACAATTCGCCCTAACCCTAATAGAAAGTGGAAATTAATATATGCAATATCAAATTGTAATATTTTTGTAGATAAGTATAGACCAAAATCCTATTGAAAACGGATTTGGAACAGAAATTTAAAAGTATCAATTTAAAATATGAGAAAGAAGAATATCAAATGTGAAATTTTGAATTACAATACTATCTAACGAATACTAGTAACATTATGGGAAAAGGAAAATTTTAAAAGTGTCGTTTTAAATATGGCCTTTTATCAATCCGTTTAAAGGTAGGTGGAAAGACAGAATATTGAGGAATAATATCATTTTGCTAGCTACGGCCCCCTAGTATGATTATGTATGTTTTCAACTTTAGAGAAATTATAATAGCACTTGATGGGCAGAACCTTTGATTCGTATAGAGTGGTTTGTCGTCCTCAATGATAGATTGTCCAACCGTTATAAAATATGAGCCACACCAACACCCTCCGTTCCAAAAAGAAAAAAACATTTTTTTTTTTTTTAAATTTTAATGATCAATTTATAAAATCTTAAAATTTAAAGTTAATGTGATTCATTACATATTGGAAAATAACAAATTTTTAAATTAGTAAAATATTATATATAGTTTACAATTTTCAAATTTGTATTAAAATTTGATGAATCATGTAAATTTAAAATTTAATATTTTAAAGTTCAAATTTAGAATTTTGAAAATATTCTCTTTTTTTGGAACTGATATTTATCAGAAATAAAATGGAATGATCTTAACCAGAAAATGAAATTCGTTGAAGGGGTTAAACTCAAGAAATTGAAGTTTGAGGACCCAATTGCAAAACCCTAAAAAGTGAATGGTGAAATAACTCATTTTCCTTCTTGATAGCCGATGCCGAGCGCCGCTGTCTCGTAAGGTGGGTTAACATTTACAATTTGGATAAGCTATGATAAACATCTCTGTGCAAGGGTTTTAAACCATTTCAGAATCTCTCGATATTAAAGCTCTGCAAAATCAATCAAGGTCATCACAACAACTTAAAAGGGTACGTTTTTTTATAATTCTGCTAAAAGATTTTTTGAATTATTGAATCGTAGACATTTCGGAGCTTTCTTTTGTTAAATTTGGATTTGGATTTATGAAATTTCAAGATATGGTTTTTTTAGGATTTATTTTTCATTTCCCTAGTTGAAATAGATAAATATATCTGAATATGTGGTCAGTTTACCTACTATTAAGTTGGAAATTCATAATGAACATATTTCGTAAATCCAACTGAGAATTTATTTGACTGTTTACGTCCACATCTTGCCGGCAGTTTAGCTCAGTTGGTTATGCCACAGTAGATAATACTTTCCTGCATTCGAGGATTTTTAGGAGATGCTCACAGATGTACACACACAGCGCACACGTGCGCCCCGCACACACACGTGTGTCTGTGCACACGCCTGCACATATATTTCCTTCAATTATATGAGCTAACCAAAGCCGAACCTCTATTGTTAAGTATAGTTGTACAACAAATCTTGGGAAACGAGGAGGAGATTGGTATTTGTAATTTACTTATCAAATAGGAGTGGTAGTTTTGTGCAGCATTTCCCTAATCGAATTGAAGACCGCAAAATAGACTTGCATTTTTATTTTAGGACAACATAATATGGGTAACCCATTTGTTAGATGCACACACGCATGCCCACATGTGCACACACGCGTGTGTATGTGTGTCTGTGCATGCACGTATATTGCCTTCAACAATATGAGCTAACAAAAGTTGATAGGTCAACCCTAGACTGTAATGTTGCGTTTGGTTCTCATTCTTTGTGGGAAATGAATGGAATACAATTTTACAGTGAAAGAAAGTATTAGTGAGAATGAAATGTGTTGTTAGTGCTACAATTTAATTGAAAATGAAATGGGAGAGGTGGGTTTTAACCATTCCATTCTCAACCTCATTTTCAACTTAAATTTTAGTGCTAGTTACGCATTTCATGCCCACAACCACTCTTTCAATGTAAAATTTATATTCAATTCATTTTCTACAAGGAATGAGAACCAAATGCAACATAAAGGATAGCTACACAAAAAGTCCTAGGAAATGATAGGGTGGTTGGTATTTGTAATTTTTTTTCTGTTAAATATATAGGCTATGTTGAAACTAGAAACCGAGGCTTTATGTTATGTTATGTTATGTTATTTATTACACTCTCTGTTCAAAAAATGATGAGTAAAATGTGAAAAGTACGCAAATTAAGGAAACTAACTTTTTAGGAGAGACTATATTTTTTGACAAAATTATCCTTGTATGTGTATTTTATAATGATAGAGAGATAAAAAGAGAGTTTTGATGTGACATAAAGTGAGGATAAGAAAGTAATTACAAACTAAAAGTGGTAGATTAAGTCATTCTTTTTTGGATGATGAAAAAGGTACCTGGACTCAGTCTTTTGTAGACGGAGAGAGTATTATTTGTAAATGATTCCTGAAGGAGGTCTTTACTTTTTTGTAGCTCTATAGACATGTTATCCGAGTAGGTGGCCCTTTTTTTATCTTAAGTTTCTGCTAGACCTTTATCTCATGAGCTATATTGCTATGGATATATGTTGGAAAAGACATAAAAATTATAGATACTTATGTACTCCCTCACTAAAAATTATAAGTACTTATGTACTCCCTCCATCCTCAAAAGAATGTCATAAGTCCAAAAGAAAAAATTTGTCTTGAAAAGAATGTCACAACACGTATATCAATAAAATTGTGTGATTTATATTTATAGTAGACTTATTTATGAGGTTATTCAAATTTTTAGTGGCCTATATTATTTCTCTCTCATCAAATGGGGACTTACTTAATTTGTGGACTTTTGGTTGTTGTGACATTCTTTTTAGGACGAAGGGAGTACATAAATTTAGACCACGAGAAATTATCTGTACCATGCACTTATAAGCTTATTCCAAATTTGAGTATTGATACTGAGACATTACGTGTAAGGTTAATAAGTCATTCTTATACTCAAGTATGCACAAAAGCAAGCAGTGAGACAAAATGGAAGGGTAAAACAACAGCCAATTTAATTAGGTTGTGTTTTGTAGCCATCAAGCTAATTTATTTCCATGTTGCTGCAACTGTAGATCTTGTCCTAACAAAAAGGTCTGAACTGTTAGGAATAGGACTTTATATGAACTTCAAAACACCACTCATAAAACTAAATGCATGATGGGGAGATGCTAGTGATAGCCGCAAGGAAGACTAAACATCAAATATGGTGAGACGCCATAACTGTTGCAATCAGTAACCACATTGTTTCAACACCATTACTGAGTTCTGAACGGCATTTTCCTTATCGAATAGGAGACTACAGAAAAGACTTGACTTTACCTTTTATCCACTACAAAGAAAGAAATATATGAAACCTATTTGTTAGAATTTAAGATGAAACCTGTGGGCTGTAGTGGAAAGTCACGCGACTACAGTATTTAGTTGCCCGTCTAAGAATTTGGGTGTTCACCCATCACTGAGGTAGCAGTTTGGGGCTGGCCATCCCAGGCTCTTATAGTCTGCCAACAATGGCCTTCAGAGTCGCCCAGCATCAAGTCATAGACGCAGGTCGACTTTTATCTGGAATTTTACAGCTTAGAAAAAGTAAAAGGAAAGGAAAATATAAGGAGCGGGAGGGAGGCTAGGACTCTGCAATGGGGTCATAGACAGGTTGTATATGGGGCTTTTGGATAATGTTTGGGTGACAAACATGCATTCAAACCATCATCTGTACCGTAAAACATTTTGTAAGTTGATTATCTCCGTGGATGTATAGGCTTCCATGAACATTGAAAGGGCTCAGTATCTAACACTATTCTTGCGTTGGATTAGCACAGCATAATGAGGAACGTAAGATACAATACAATATAACAAATGTTACGTAAATTGATGATAATTAAAAAATATATAAAAATAGATCAAGAATATCATTCCACAATAAAATTATAGCATCAATATCTTTAAACTCTGATAAAACACCCATCTGCACACCACGAGAGATCATACTCATAGTGTTGATTTGTGGGACAACAGTTTATCCACATCACAAATAATAGGTAGTTATTTAGTGAAGTGCAGTGATTTTGTCAAAGGTTAATGTTCAATATTGTCTAGGTGATATGAAGGGATAGGAATTGCAACAAACCATGGCAAGTGTGTTGATGGCACCAGCATTGAGCTCCTTTTCCACGAGAATAGGCACAGAGACTTAAGAGTACAAATCATATACAACTGCCGGGAAATGTCATGCAATAAAAGCAATGAGGAACTATACCATGTCTGGATACATAGAAATCTGTACCAATAGTCATGATTAATATTGCATCAAAAACCATTGGATACATTCTTTTTCCATGTGAGAATTGGAGATGTTCCTCATGCAATCAGTATCACATGAACAACACCCTATTTCATTCTTAACAGCTATTTGCTTCGAAGTCTTGCATTTCTGTGTATCGTAATTTTAATTATTTGAGGAGCAATCTGTTTCTAGGATCTCTTTTATGGCTATATGAATCTGAACTAGAAACTACATGTTTTATAATGCTGGTATCTGCAGGGCATGAGAGTTCCTCGAAGACTTGAAGTTTGGAGAATGGGCACACTGAACTACTTGGATGCACTTAAGCTCCAGGAAAAGCTGGCGTCTGATAGAAAAACCTGCAAGATTTCTGACATACTATTGTCCTTACAACACCCACCTACATATACTCTTGGCAAACGGCGAACTGATCACAATTTATTGGTTCCCGAGGCTGAACTGGAATCTATTGGTGCAGAACTCCACTACACGCAAAGGGGAGGGGATATTACGTTTCATGGACCCCACCAGGCTATCTTATATCCCATTATTTCTTTGCGGGATATTAGGCTTGGTGCTAGAAACTATGTTGAGAAACTTGAGTTGACTATGATTAATTTGGCAGCTATGTATGGTGTGAAGGCTCGTCCTGGACGAGCAGGTGAGACTGGAGTTTGGGTTGGGGAGAGAAAGATTGGTGCAATTGGGGTTCAAATTTCATCAGGGATTACTTCTCACGGCCTGGCTTTTAATATTGATCCTGATTTAAGCTACTTTAAGCATATTGTGCCTTGTGGAATTGCGGATAAAGAGGTTACGTCTTTGAGAAGAGAAACAAACACTGAGCTGCCCGATGAAGAAGTCATTCACGAGCAGTTAATTTCCTCTTTTGCTCGATTGTTTGATATCGAAAGTATCGTTTGGAAAGACAATGCATCAGCATTATTATTGGATAACGAGCAAAATTGAAGAAAAACTTCCAGCATTGTAACGTCAGAAACACTATAATTCTTTTATTATTTTGATCTACTTAAGTATTTTGTTTGTGTGAAATTTGAATCAGTATGAAAGTTGTTTACTGAAGCATATAAATGAATTTTTGTAGTGATCGTGTATTATTTTTACAACCCGTAAAAGGAAATATTGACAAACTTCTGGCAGCATTTTTTTTTTCCTTTTTAAATTTCACTGCCAATTTAATGTTACATTTTGGTTTTGTTTTCCAATTTCAAAGTCAAGTTAAATAAGCATACATCTAATTTGAGCAAATGAGTAGCTTATATTGAAATGTTGAATTGATAACATGTCTAAGAGTATCACATAAATTCTTGTAGTTGTAATATGACCTCTTTAATACTACATTCATTTCAAAATATAAAATAATAAATTTTTTTTTTGAATTATATAAAATTATTTTTTACAATTAATAGTTTTTTTTTTTCAAATAATTTAAAATTTTGACACTTGTATTGACCATAAACAAGTAAATTTATCTACTTTTAAATTTAAAAAATATAAGAATATGACTTTTTAAAATTAATAGTGTTCTTACAAATTATAATAAATAGAGCATCATACACTTTGTAGAAGAGTAACACGTAGAATTGATGAATCCCCCAAAAATATGACAAAGCACGTGATAGATGTTCATTATTATGCCATTGCCGTTGTGAACAGTTTAAATGAGTTCAATGTGAATAATTTTTAAGTTTGTACATATAGTTGTTCCACACGGAAGTAAGTCATAGAATAGAAGTAGAATATTTGAAGTCGAGAACTTGCAGTTGAAAAGTATCTGTAGTCAACAAATTTTAGTCAACATAACACTCAAATTTTAGTCAACAAAAGCTCTACAATTAGAAGGATTCATGGTCCAAACGCCATAAAGACATATTTTGCTTTAATGAATATTCCATATCAGCATCATAGGGCAGTGTATTACGAGTCCAAATCTGCTATTTCAAATATTGTCATATTTCAATCAAATTTAATCAAATTAGTTGTATTACATATAAAATTTACAGTTAATTTTTAAAATTTATAAACTTAAATAAAATATAACCGTTGGATTAGATTGTGACAGTTGATGGGATAAATTAAGTCAAGTATATTACTTGAATTAATTTTGAATTATTTCGTTCTTATTGAGGATTAAATGTATTTGATTGGAATATTGACTGTATTGACACAAGTCCTATTTAAAGCAAGATTTGAAAGAAAAAAATATATATATAAAAATGCAAATTTTTAATTAAGATCTTAAACAATACTAGTAATAATATGCGGAAAAAAAAAAAAAAAAGATTTGAAAAGTGTCGGCAAAGATCTTTATATGATAAATAGGGTTTTTGGCATTTTAACAATCCAAAGGGTAGATGACATGACAAACATTTGAGGAATAATTTCATTTCGTTAGTTTTATTTTTCCATTCAAGCTTCCTTATTGCCAAAATAGCTAGGATGTTTGTTCTCAAATATAGGGATTGTAACGCCATTTGATAGACTTTTAAGCATGTATGCAGCGGTCCTTTAAGCTTTTGAAACATTTTTGAGAAATTAAATTTTTTTCATTAAATATATAATCTTATAAAATAAAATAAAATAAAAAAACCACCCACTCTCTGTTCCCAAAGAAAAAGAAATCATTTTCGAATATTAAGGGTCAATTGTTGAAATACTAAAAATTTGAAATTAATGTGATTAATTGTACAATTTAAAACAACAAAGATATAAATTAGTCAAACATTTTAAATAATTTACAACATTCAAATTGATATTAACTAATATTTGTTGAATTCATGTGAACTCAAATTCTATAATTTTAAAATTTGACTCTACGTTTTTGAAAACAATCTATTTTTTTTTAAAATTAGAAATGAATGACAACCAACTACAACGACGGAGTGACCTAACCAGAAAATAAAATTTGTTAAAGGATTTAAACTCAATAAATTGAAGTCTGAGGACCCAATTGCAAAAAGTCGAAAGTGAATTGATGAAATGACTCATTTTCCTTCTTGGTGCCAAGTGCCAGGGTCTCGTAAAGTTGGTCCATATTTGGGGTCTGGATAAGCTATGATAAACCTCCTTGTGCTAGGGTTTTAAACCATTTCAGAATCTCTCTCGATTAAAGCTCTGCAAAATCAACAACGCCATCACAACAACTTAAAGGGAAGGGTAAGCTTTTTTGTAATTCTGCAATAAGATTTTATGAATAATTGAAGTATATACATTTCGGAGCTCTTCTTTTGTTAACTCGATTTATAAAATCGCAAGCTATGTTTTTTAGGATTTATTTCCCATTTCCATGGTTTGAATGCTAGAAATTTAGGAATTTATATATTCTAGAACGTTAGGAGTGTATGTGACTAAGATGGATCATGAACGTATATCTAAAAATGCAGTCAGTTTACATACAATTAACATGGAAATTCATAATGAACATATTTCGTAATTCCAACTGAGAGTTAATTGAGGCTGTTTCGTCCACACCTTTCTGGTAGCTTAGCTCAGTTGGTTATGCCCTAGTAGATATTTCTTTTCCGGATTGAAAGATTTTTCTGGACCAAACGGGCAGTATGCCAATGATAACACCTCCCCTCTCCCAATGGAGGCAGCGTCAGTGGATGCCTTGAAAATGCCAAGGGAATTTAATTACTGTACGGATGTGTGTGTGAGTTTATGTTGGGGTTGGTTATAAATGTACCAAAAAAAAAAAAGATTTTTTTCGAGATGCTCACTGATGTGCACGCGCAGCGG
>JAUMHB010118449.1:4643-16856 GCA_032359685.1 Pittosporum tobira | reverse complement strand
TGTTGGGGTTGGTTATAAATGTACCAAAAAAAAAAAAGATTTTTTTCGAGATGCTCACTGATGTGCACGCGCAGCGGACACATGCAAACACGCGCGCACACACTTACGCAAATATTTCCTTCAATTTTATGAGTGAACCAAAGCCTAACCCTAAACTGTAAAGGATAGTTATATGACTAGTCTCGGGAAACAAGAAGGAGATTGGTATTTGTATCTACTTATTGAATATCAGGGGGAGTTTGGTGCAGCATTTTTCTTATCGAATAGAAGATCACAAAAAAAACTTGGCTTTTTCTTTGACGCATCACATAATCTATGAAATCTATTTGTTAGATTTTGAGATAAGACCTGGCGAATATAGTGTGAATTTGTGACTACTGTTGTTTAGTTGCTAGACCAAGAATTGGGTGTTTGCCAAAAAGTGATGCGGAGGTCACTCTCATAGCAGTTTGGGGCTAGCCGTCTAAGGCTTCCATAGTCTGTCAGCAATGGCCTTCAGAGTCGCACAGAAATGTATCAGGTCATAGACTTGGGTCATGTTTTATTGCAAATTGTGAAGGCTTAGAAAACAACAAGAAAAAATAAATCATAGTAGGTTTCTTGTTTTTCTTCTTAGATATATTTTGTGGGATTCCTTACACTCAATTAAATCTAGCTTCCTCGACATTGAAAGGGCTTGATATCTTAACACCATAATCACGTTTGAATAATACACCATAAGGATGAGCATAAGATGCGATGTAACATAACAATGTTACATAAAGTGAATATATTGCAAAAATAAATAAATAATTCAAAATTATGGCATGACATTTTATCTACGTCACAAATCATATGTAGTTATTTCGTGAGAAGAGAACTGTATTAAGATTGTTGAGGTTGATTTTGAGTATTGTCCAGGTGATAAAAAAGGAAAGGAATCCCAACAAGCTATGGCAAGTGTGTTAATGGCACCAGCATTGAGCTCGTTCTCTGCAAAAAGAGACAACCGAGAGTACAAATCATATAAAACTGCTGGGAAATTTAATGGAATAAAAGCAATGAGGATAGAAAAGCCACTGGAGGAAATATACCATGTGCGGGTAGAACGAAATGTGTCCCAAAAGCGGCTGGCTGAACTTGGGGTTTCACGATGGTCAATCTGGAAGACAGGAAAGTGCAAGTTACCTTGGGATTGGCAAGTTGACCAGCTGGTTTACATCGAGGAAGGTGAGGTGCGGGTGGTGCCCGAAGGGAGTGAGCGGTTCATGAGTTTTGTGGCCGGTGACCTGGTTAGGTACCCTAAATGGTTCGAGGCTGATCTCTTTTTCAATGGTTTCTACCAAGAGAGGTACAGCTTTAGAGCATATGGTGAGGACTAGTAGTAATTCGGGTCTCTGCTTTACATTGGAGTTGTAACATGTCTGCTTAAAGTGCCTTCTCCTTTAGTTTTTGTCGTTTGTTGTAAACGTGGAAATTGAATGTGTATGGTAGAATGTGGTAGAGCAAAAGTATAAGAGAATATGAATTGGCATCAGTTTTTATCAATTGCATTAGTTAAATTGTCTTTTCATTCCTATTTTTTGGTGTCGAGAAGAATGACAATTTATATTTATTGGATATAATCGTCGATTGCAAGAAGTGAAACTAATATAAATAAATACCTATACGAATCTCGTCGGCCTTTATTTATTCTTTTTGAATTTAAATACCAATTTGATGTCCCAATCTGGTTTGTTTTCATTGTTCAATTTTCAATTTTTACAGTCAAGTTAAATGGACAAAGGAGTAGCCAACAATTCACATTGAATTATTGAACCGATAACTTATTTATTTATTTATTTTACAAATAAATCTGGCACCTAAATTCTTTCGGTTGTGTTACGACATGTTTAATATTGAAAATCTTTATATTTGTGAGGAAGTGAAAAATTGATGGATCCTCAGAATACACTACAAAGTGCATGACAGATGCATTGTAAAATAAAATGGAACTCGGTGTGAATAATTGAGTTTGTAGATAGAACCGTTCCAGGGCGAAAGCTACTTTCATTAAATTATCTAATAAGTAAAATGAGTAAGGCGAATGATAAATTAGAACGCGAAAGTAATTTCTAGATTGAATGGTTGTATTCCTCATTATGTGATTAATTCCTCATTTTAGATCTTGTGACTTGGTAAAGAAATGATATCATTCAAATTTGGTGTTTGAAGGACGTCCAGGAACGGACCGGAGGGAACAGCAGCAGGGGGAATGTCCGTGTCTCGTCACAAGGCTCATTTTTAGTTGTGGTTCATAGGGTGGGCAGCTTTTATCTGATCAAGGACCGGGGCACAAGGGTCCTGGTACTATCCAGGTGCGAAGAACCCCGGAGGTGACTGCAATGAGCAGAAATCTCACTTACCGGCCTAAACGACGAGCAAACGCTAAATTTTGAGTGATGGGTCATAATATAATTTATTGAAATAGGTGGTATGGGAAAATAATTGAACTTCTCATAAGAAAGTTCGCGTTTATATGTGATTCTTTAATTTGCATTATGGGCTTCCTTCAGGTGGTTGGTTTGGGACGAAACGCTTCCTTAGCAGCAGTCTTTCCCTTATAATTTTTAAAAGTTTTGAGCTTTGACTTCGGATACGGAACTCACTCTTGCGAATAGTCATTTTTTTCTCATATGATTGATGGTTATATATCTTTCTGAATTTGAAATGATTATCAAGGGGTTTACTAACACTCAAAGGTTTAATCTATAAAAGCAATACAATAAAAACGATTAAAGAGAGCAGTTCAGTTGATATTTAAGGAAGAGTTTATAACATTTCTCTTCACTGACATTGATAGAAGAGTGGGATTTTCAACTCAACTCTTTTAACTTGAAAATCCTTAAATTATGGCTAGTACTGGTTATACTGTGTATACACAATTTTGCTACATTTTCAATCTGAAATTCAACTAAGATTCTCTTTTCATGCATTTTATTAATCATAACGGAGAGAAAATAAGTAGATGTTGCGGTTCAGCAGAATAAAAAGAGAGGTTCTCTTTTGGTTTATACGCACAGCACTGCAAGCATGCATTAGAAAGTAGGTCAGCAACAGGTTCTGTTTGTTTGGGGCAGGTGTTGGCTACAAGCTGCGATAAATAGTGACAGATTTTATAAGCTTGGGGTTTTTTTATCATATATTTTGTGGTGGAGTTGATCTAAATTATCATCGAAATTAAAGTAATACTATTACTCTTTTATGTTGTAGTAATATTCCAAATTATTTATTTTGGAAGGATTGTTGTAATATTGTAGTAGCCATTTTGATGGTCACTTTTTTCTTATTAATGGTAATTATCAGTAATTTGTGAGATTATACAGGTGGACTTACCTTAGAAGCAAGGGCATATGATAATATACACTTCTTTTTTTTTTTTGGGGCAAAGGGGGGGTGTGTTTCTCTTGGGAAAACCGAGCATCAATCACTTACTGTCGAACAATGATATGCTTAAACCAACAATGCAGAACTATATTAAAAAATCAAAATGTCAAGGTCAAATTCTGCATACTTTATGCTATTAATAATTTATCCCATAATTTAATATCCACCAACCATCAGAAGCGGAAGAAAAGAGTGAACAACAATGCTGAAGCACAAAGAGGCAATTCCTTTGCATCATTACACAAAATAGCATTATAGAATAGGAAATTCAAAGGAGATGCTACCTCTATGTTCTTATGATACACACACCTCCATGGCCGAAACAACAAAAAGGGGAATGAGCCAATAACCCAAGTAAATAACAAAAAACAAAAGTAAAACCTTAATATCCACAAAGCCCCACCTTCATATTTTACAGTCATTTTGCCAGAGTGATTATATAATAAATCTCCAAAAGAAGTGGGAACCACAATTCTTAGGCTGAAAATGACATCTCAAATAACTTTTCACAGTACTTCATTTTTAACTGCCCATGCTTGTTCGCAAATTTGGTCTACTAGCAATGGCAACAGAGGAAGCAAACCTAGATACAAGCACCGCCTCATTGCTGCTTACTGACTTCGACGCTGCCACATCTTCCAAACGCTTCCAGGTTAACTCCCGTTTCTCGAGGGCTTCTTTTTCCTTTATTTCGTCTTCTTGGAACTTAGCTAGGCATTCGTCAAAAAGTGGTTGATCCACGTCCAAAAATATTTTCCTCACATTCAGGGTCAAGCTCTGAACAGCTTGGTTCCAGTGACTCCGGGTGTTTTTCTCCAAGGGAGGAAAGATTATGGGAAGTATGACCTTGCAGTTCTGTGTAATCAGATTCCTTATATGATCGTTATTCCATAGGAACAATGCACGTTCAGCTACCTGCAAAAAGGAAAACCAGTGTCATAGCATAATGAATTATCAATAAAAAGATTTCAGAAAAAGGATAATCCAAGTAGTAGTTATGAATCCTGCACTTATAAGCAATTCCTTTTATATATACAAATAATTCACTTCAATGCTGTCCATGCCATGCAAAAAGACAATGGAAATCGTCAGGTATCTTGAACTTCAAATGTCCTGAAAATAAACTTGCCTAAACATAAATTTATCCTACGGACTAGACATAAACATCCACAACCATAAGAACATCATCTTGATTCTTAGATCCCGAGAATGAACTTGCTAAAACATTGCCTGAATATAAAGTTATTCTATGGAACCAGTATAAAAGTTCACTATCTATAAAAGAAATCCATATATATATATATATATATATATATATATTTCAGATAATAAGATTAGTTACCCCCAAGGGCTCAGTGGTAGTAAGCATTAAGATAAGTGCTTCCCAGTTTTGGGTTCAAAACTCCATAGCGGCAAATCAATATCTTGGGGTACTCACACTTAGTTTACTATGGGGTTACCCAGAGTGCATGGTTGGTGGGTATTGCTTGCACCTGATGATTTACCCAATGCACGTCCTAAGGGTAGTGGCTACGGCTCACCATTATTCCAAAATTTTATATAGATAAAATAAAAAATAAAAAAAAGGGTACACAAGGCTTGCATCCCATGCTGGCAGGAAATGCTATGACATCCTTCCACAGCAAGGAGAACTTAAAGAATCAACTAAAAATACTCAAGATAGATCATTGAGAACAAATTTTAGGGCCAGACGACTAATCAAACTACTTTAATTGGATCTGTCACAGGCTTAATCGAGCTGTTTTATTTGATGACATTATTAGTCAAGTGGCAACTTAAGCATGACTCCTTAAACACATGGGTACAATCATAAGAACTAAGCTACAACAGCTCGGACTTAGTCCAGGTTGAGTATAATAAAAATTTTCTGGATTGTTTTTAAGATAACAATCCAAGCTTGATCTTCATTTGAAGCCTGTCAAATTTTTCACAGTTCAGCTATCGTAACCCCTATCATAACTAGACCAAAAGAATCTAGTATGCCTAAACTTGTAATATTGGAAACAGTGAATAGAAAAATAATAAACTTCAGAGATTCGATTGCACTATGCAAATAATCCCTCAGTTCCAAATTTAGAGATACCTTAAAAAATGATAGTTTTTAAAGACAGATTTTCCATTACAATTTTTACATAAAAGGAAAGTTTTTTCATACAAAATTTTTATAGAGATGGAATCTATATTTATAATGAAGTGATAAATTAAGAATATCATAGTGTTTTATGGTACACATCTCTAGATTTGTTCCAAAACAAAAGGGAATAATATCTTTTATTTTGGAACAGAGGTAGTACAAAAAATGAGTGTACTGAAAGTTATAGCAAGAGCATCCCCCCACCAAAAAAAAAGAAAAAGAAAAAAAACAACCAATACACCACAAGAAACAGAAACAAAAACAAAAACAAAAAAAAAAAACAAAAAAACAAAAAACCAAAAAAAGAAAAAACAAAACAAAAAAAGAGGAAAGCAATCTATTTGGGAAGGCATGATAAATGCAACCAATAGACTTTCTTGACGCACGGAAGAGTGGCTGAGTTCCTTCATGTGTTAGTGTACTTTCAGACCAAAAACAAGAATGAAAAAAATTACCAAATTCAGATTCTTCTGATTTTTCACACACAGAGAAAACAAATATTGAAATTATCATAGCATTGCCAATTACAACTGCAACTCCATATGCTGTTTTTATGTTGACATAAATAAAGGTATGTAGGAACTATATATGGACAACAGTACTGCAGTCGATCTTCTATTAGATGAAGTAGACATAAATCGCATTGCACAAGAGTCCACCTTTCATTGCACGCAGCACGCATCATTTATTTAGCACCCTTCCAGCGAAAAGGCCGGAGAACGTAATTTATAATCAAGTATACTAAACCAAAAGCACAAATAAAATTGTTTCAAATTTATTCATGAAAAGATGAAAATTGCTTTACGTTGTGGTAGTCTTAGAACCAAGATTCTTGATAAAAGACAGCACTGAATGATAATTACAGACAGAATAATATGCTATCTAACCATAAAGTTATTAGACATGATCCTTTAAAATAGCAAAGTATTAGTATTTGCACCTGACTAATGAAAAAGAACTCACTTAGAGATCGTAAAACAGGCAATTCACTTGGAAAAAGTAAAGTACCACAATAGGAAATATAGTGCTTACGCATACAAATGAATGCAACAATCAGAAGTTCAGAACACACATTTAAGGAGAAGACAAGTAACCAGTACAAATATGGAGTAGCAAGTAATAGTTACTGATAATGATCTAAAAACATAGACCATAGTTGAAGACTGCAGCCAGCCACAAACATGGAGGAAGAACAATATTATAGAGTGATACAAAACCTGAAAGTGTGAGCTGTTGAGGCAGCGACCAATCCGATGGAACAGAGGGACCATGCATCTTTGAAATTCAGTAGCCTGGGTAGCTTCCAGAACTTCCTCCAGCTCACTAAGGAACATGACCTCTTTTGAACTATTAGTTATTGGCCAATACTTCAACAGGCCTCGGATCACCGTGTCAGCCAGCTTGCAGTCTTTCTCTACAAATTGTGTAATGCAATATGAAAGTTGTTGATGGTACATTGCTACACATTTGGGTTTGTGAAGGGGAATCAGTGCACGGACAAGGAAAAGTTTATGTTCTTCCTTTAAAGGCAACGCAAACCCATTAATAATACTACCCAAGATTTCAAGCAATTCTGCAATCCCATTATGCCTCTCTGTTTCAAAAATAAAATTGTAGAAGATATTATTGATGGCCTTTCTAATAAATGGCCGATGGACCATAAACTTCCCATAGATCCGATGGAGGATTGTCTTCAAGTATTCCCTCTCTCGTTGATCCTCTGAGTCAAAGAGGTTAAGTAATCTCAACAGAAAAGAATGATCAATGTATCTTTTAGCAAGTTTCGCATCGGTCTCGGATGAAGCAACAAATCTTAGAAGAAACTCATACACGATTTGAAGATGAGGCCATGATGGTTCCATAGTTGGTTCGTCGTCTTCCGGGTCATAAACATCCGGTAATTTGTTATCCTGACTAGATGGCAAGGCTCGGAACAAATTTGCAGATATCATTTTCGTGATTTCCTGCATCGTGACCTCATTTAACTTCGAATTTACAGAAGAAACATAGTCAACAAGCTCAAGCAATGTCTGCCGCTTTACATCCTTCTCTTTAAGATTCTTTGAAGCATCAGTAAAATCAAATAGCAAACAACACATATTCAACTTCCTGATAAAAAGATTATGCTTTTCAGGGCTTGGCACATCCCTGAAGCCAGGCAAAGCTTCATAGGCAGCATAATTCAGCACCTGACCTGTTGCAGCCATTGGCCCTACCTTCTTTCCTTGATTTGACTTAAGGGTGGAACCCGATGATTGTGTTGGAGCATAATTTCCATTACCAGCACGAGAAGCTCCCGAATCCGGAGCTTTCCCAGATGTAGAATTGCTCTTAGAATTGTTACTAGCACCACCACCAACTAAATTCGACGAATTTACAGATGAAAATGCACCCTCATTGTTTGAATCATGATGCGAAGATTTAGACGATGTCTTCCTAGGAAGCTTACCCAATATCTGCTTGATCATATCCACTGAACCCGAACGACCCCTAATTTTGATTCCCTTAAAGACTAACAATTCAAAGTTTCCACCTTCAAGAAAATTTAAAAACATACATTCTCAATAAGGATAAAAATGATGGGCCCACATATCAGGAATTGACAATATGCAAGAATCAAAGATTTCACCTTTGGAATAATTTTGAAATCGGATTACTAAAAGAGATAGAAAGCTGCAGATAAAGTGAGATGGTAGAACTTACATTAATGACGTGGGTGGAGATCTGCTAGAGAGAGAGAGAGGGTTACAGAAGATTCTTGGTGAAATTTGAAGTCGACGTAATCCCGTAAATGGAACCCTAATTTTAATTTTTGAATCAATCCAGTGTGAGAGAGAGAGGAAGGAAATAAAACTAATAAAAATTAAATAAAATAAGAATTGTCTCGTGTTGGCTGAGGCTCTCTTTATTTTTTTTATTATATTATTTATTTATTTATTTATAAAGTGAGAGAAATTAAGTGAATTTTGTTATGTTAAATTATAAAATTATTATTTAATTTTAAATTTAAATTAATTTTTAATAATTATTCTCTTATTTTTTTAATTTAAATTTATTTTCTTTAAAATTTTTAACTCGCACACGCAAACACATATATTTTTGACGTAATTATAATAAAAAATAAAAATTTATAACTAAATTAAATAATTGAAGGTTCATCTAATATACATCCTCACTGTTTGAATGTATATACATCTTAGATTGGGTTATAAAAAAATTATCAATTGTTAATTTTAAATAATAATAAAAAATAATAATTGATTATCTGTTTTACCGTTAGTTGTTAACTATGAAAAAAAGATGTAAACGAAAAAAATCACTCTAAAAATATTTTTTTAAAATTTTTAATATTAAATCCGACGAACCGCCGATAGAATCCATAAATAAACAAAGTCGACCCGTTTTTCTCATTTTTACTTTTCCCTTCTATTTCTTCTCTCTCAATTCCTCCTCCCTCCCTCTTTTATCCTCTCCGTAACGCATCGGAACCCTTATCGGAACTCGAGGCGTGGAGTAGGACTAGTAGTATATCCTCGCAACTAATACACCTCGCTTCTTCTTCATCAAGGTCACCTCGTTTTCTCTTCGTTAGGTGTTGCTCTTCTTTTTCTCCGTCTACCACAACCAACGCCGTCGCTCCCAAACCTTCCGGTCGTAACCGGAGGTCATCCACCTCCACGATGCTCAACTTCAACTTCTAATAGAGATGCAATTCCATTAATTCGTCTAAAAAAGGTCCAATTTTGTTCATTTATCTTTGATTGTTTCTATTATATGAAAATTCAAATGCATTTATGTCAATTTTGAACTTAGAAACTTTCTCTTATATTTTGGAATAGAGAGAGTATATTGACTCAAATAAGAGAGTAATGGGATAATTGACAGGTAGAGGAGCTGAGGGCAAGGGACTTGAGCCCTATGCTTATAAATGGGATTGGACTCATTCAGCTAATTAGTTGTAAGAGATATACATGCATCTAACCAATGGTTAAAAGCCAAATGAAGAGAAGGATTATGTATCCATTGCAGGCAGAATTGTTGCGCGTTGAGCTTTTGGAAAGCTTGCTTTTTTGACTTTAAGGGATAATTCAGGGATAATTCAGGTTTGTTCTGTACCCAAATTTTGATAAATAATAACCAATCCTTTCCAAAATCAGAGATTGCTTTTCCTTTTCAGTTTGTTCCAAAATAGTTATATATATCTAATGACTATAAAGTGAAATGAATTTCCCAACATGCCATCACTATATGCTAAGTAGATTGACTACTATCATATCAATACTACTTTATTTCTAGCAAATGTCAGGCATAGATGATGAACTTCGAACTTTAAATTCAAAGTTATTGAATGACTGAAATGTTGGATTATAGCATATTTTATCTTGTTTATTGGTTGGACATAAAAAAAATTCAAGTCCTTTGGTGGGGAGGAATGTTTTTGTTAAATTAAATTGGAACTATTTTGGCACCTGTAGCTATTTATCATACGTTAATGCTGAATGTTTACTTTGTTGCTACGTGGTTCGACTTGTATAATTTGTATTAATTTAGACATAGTTATGCTTTACAGGTGTCACATAAAATAATTTTTTAACACTTGATTGCTCTATTTATGCAATACAATAGAACAAAAAAAAAAAAAAAAGACTTGATTACTTTATTTTAGTACAATAAAATATCATAGCTTTCCTAATTTATCATTTCATTATAAATATAGACGAAATTTTGGTCCACTCTAAAAATAATGTTTATTTTATGCAAAAACTGCAATAGGATGTCTATTTATAAAAACATTGTAATTATTAATCTTGTTTGTTGTTCCACAAAAATGAAGTCATTTTGGCCCGCAACTAGATTCTAAAAGCTAAACTCGCACAATGATAATTTGAGGGGGTTAACTAGTTATTCTTCAAAGGCTGACCGCAAATAAAACTCGGAATTACAAGGTGGTAGATCACTTCATACCAACTATAGGTTAGTCCGAAAAAATAAAATCCGAACAATCCCGACATTCTCAAGATTCAAGGCTATTCCCTTAACACCGCATGCAAATTCAACCATTTCCCCAGCTTGAATCTCGTTCAATCCATAAACACGAGCAATCCCATCTCCAACTCATCGAGACCACTTTGCTAATTTGACTTTCTAATAGAGTCGTTAGTACCGCAGCTCTTGGAAAGTTGTCTTTCGCTATTTTTCTAAATTAGTATAAATAGGAGTCCAAATCTTCTATTACATTTTACATAAATCTTCAATTTCATCTTATGTATTACTGTCATGTAATAGTTATCATCAAAATTAATTTAAATGATAAAAATGACATGCATGATGAAACATGAGATGTAAGAAATCCGTAAGTAGACGAAGTTTCAATTTATGCTTCCCTAACTAAACATTGATTGTGATAAGACAATACACAATGAGAATGATAATCTGATTAAAAACATATGTCATGTCTTACTCATCCTGAGCTTTGACAACCGTTTAGTGTGCGTTTCTTTAGTAGCCTTATAAAGAGTCTGACACATGAGTCATCTTCCATATAACATCAAAACTTACCCAAAATTAAGCATTTTTGGTACAGTAACTAGTGGAAGATATGTCTCTAAACAAAATAGATCGAATATGAAAATCAAGATTGAGAAAGAAATGTCGAACTGAAGAACCAGAAATTAAATAATAAATAAATAATTTAACTGGACTACTAAATCTTCAAAAAGAAAATAACCTAGCTACAAGTTCAAACCCAAGCACGTGAAGAACTCTCTCCAGATATTTCACCTAATTGTTCAACTTCGTTTGGTAACTATGAGCTCGATGGTCTAAACCATCTATGCGACCAATCTCCGTACAAAATGACATGGAAATCTGATGATCTGGAGTCGAACTGTTTTATATGACCTTTTTTCAATTTATACTCCAGGAAAGCAATAAAAGGACCATTTTTAGGACTATAGAAGTCCTAAAGAAATAAATGTAGTTGGATTTATAATGTGTACCTTCAAGAGTAGAAACAAACATGGAACCATTGTAGTCCAATAAAAGAGCTTGATGATCAGTGTCTGGAGTCCAATAAAATGACATGGAAATCTGATGATCTGGAGTCGAACTGTTTTATATGACCTTTTTTCAATTTATACTCCAGGAAAGCAATAAAAGGACCATTTTTAGGACTATAGAAGTCCTAAAGAAATAAATGTAGTAGGATTTATAATGTGTACTTTCAAGAGTAGAAACAAACATGGAACCATTGTAGTCCAATAAAAGAGCTTGATGATCAGTGTCGAAACTGTCTACATCTTCCCATTCAGCTTTGTTCCCTGGGTTCCACTTTAACTTGAAAACTCAAATAAACTCAGTTTCTTTCAAGATGAATGATCTTTTTGCCTTCTCAACCATTAGTAGTTCTTTCGTGCCTACTTCTTCTACCAAGTACCGACGCACGTACAACCTGGCCAAAGAATAACCATCCTCACTTACATTAATTATTCTTGTATTAGTTATTCTTCTGGCTTCAACGTGCAAATTCACTAGTACGTTATGGTCTTATTTGAAAACAAAAAGTTGAGCATTGTCATCTACTGAGTGCAACTCACCCTTATAGACAATCATGCCATGTTGTGTTGCATAGTTGTTAACGTGCCAACTTTTGT
>JAUMHB010118338.1:0-28229 GCA_032359685.1 Pittosporum tobira | reverse complement strand
TATAATGTTACAAATTTACTTACTTAAAACACACACACACACACACACACACACACACACACACACACACACACACATATATATATATATATATATTCAATTTTAAAACGAAGAAAATATTACTATACTATACATCTTATTTACCTAACAGTAATAATTTATTTTCTATCGTATTACTTATACCTACTCTGTTTCAAAATAGATATATTTTAAAATTCTATGTGAGTGTGTGTGTGTGTTTTGTTTGTTAGCATTTCATAAAAACAACTTCGCTCCACACCTAATAATAACAGTAATAATCTATTTATATTAGATATTAAGTTAGATAAAGTCATTTGTTTATTATTTTTCTATTGAGATATGATGTGACTAGATATGAATTAGAATAAACATCAATTTTGGATCATGAATATAGATTTATTCAAATTTAATTAATAACATTGACAATAAATAACATAAGAGACTTAAAGTTCTTTTATTCATTTTCCCCTAATTATTTCCTTTTTATTTTTACTCTTTTGCTTCCCAATTTCTTTCATTCCACAAAATGAGTATCTTTTTTACTTACTTTTTTTTCACTTTACTAAAATTAATATTTAAAAATAGGTATTTAGAATATTATGTAACTTAATAATATTACACAAAATATTGGTCATAAATTATTAGAATATTTATTTATACAATTTTTTATTAAAAAAATATTTTAAAAAAATTAAATTAAAAAAATTATTATGAGTGGTGTTTTCCTAGTTTGTACTTTAAAATGATACGGGAGCTTCAAAATTTCTTTATTATGACTTTTGTTTATAAAGTGTTTGTTGATAATCAATTTATACAATTTTTGGAGATTTGAAAATTAAATACAAAAAGAATTATGTTTAATAGATAAAATTATGTTCAAAAAAATGAACATACAATTTATATTTAATTTGAAATTTTTACTAAAATAAATTTAAAAGAATTCGTTTAGTTTATATACAGTGATTGTAGATTGTGTTGGACTTCAAGAATTCTCCCTTTTAGTTCTGAAACTAAAATCATAAAATTATTGTACCACATATGAATTTAAAGGTCCCGACAATTTTGTACCACCGCTATTATTGGTTATTACATATAGAACCAGCAAAAATTAACCACCGCCGAGCCCTGTTTGTTTGAACTGATTATCAGTCATTATAATTTATTTTTAAAAATTAATTTTTTTAAAAATAATTTTAAAATTTTTATAGGTTAAGTATAACAATATTATTGATTTACTTTAAAAAGTTAGTAAATAAATATTTTTTTTAGCTCAAAAAAAAATTATAATCAACAAATAAATTATAAACTATTCTGAAATAAACTGTACCAAACAAGCCTGATATTAATTACCACAATTATACCTATATTCCTTTAGCTGAGTATAAACTATACCAATAATATTCATATATTTATTGTTTATTTATAAATCACATGTCTTTAAAATCTTCCTTCATATATATAGGGTCTGTTTGTTTCAATTTATTTAAATTGATTATAGTTTATTTGCAAAAGTCAAATATTTTAAAATTAATTATTTTTATTAATTTTAAAAAAATTATAAGTTAAATATAATATATATTGTTAATTTATTTAAAAAAAATAATCAATAAATATATATTTTTTAATTTATAATTTATTTTAATTATAAAATAAACTTTAATAAATTTTGCCAAACACGCACACAGCCCTGCCATATAGCTCTCCTAGCATTTCTCCCTCCTATTTATAAACATACTCTTGTATGATTCATCATCTTCTCCGACCAGTCAATTCTTTTGTCCTCCATTTTATTCTCCTTCGCTTAACCTCTGCTCAAACTTTCCCAAAATATCGTATTCTGGTTTCTATTCTGATTCTTGGTAGCTTGGCATGTAAATTCATTTGATTCTGAAAGAAGGGACGATGAAAAACGGAAGAAAAGGCAAAAAGGTTGCACAAACAGATAATTTAAAGCAACGAGGATGTGGAACAACGTCGTTGCACTGTGACACACATGAAGAAGAATTAGAATACTCCTTCCCCATCTCTGACGCGGCTAATAATGCTCATGGTCATCAACCAAATGAGGAAACTAATTCTCCGCGCCACGCGCCTTTATCAGACCAATGGGATCAACCATCTTCATCCTCGTCTCCAGCACTCTCCTGGGACCAATCATCATCTCCACTAACAAAATCTCCATGGTCCTCCCATATGACAGCTCCAAATCATGAAGACAGTTACAACTACACGGGCCTAATGGGCTCCCTTGTCCGCGAAGAAGGCCACATATATTCATTAGCAGCAACCGGGGATTTGTTATACACAGGATCCGACAGCAAGAACATCCGGGTGTGGAAGAACCAGAAGGAATTCTCCGGGTTCAAATCAAATAGTGGGTTGGTTAAGGCAATCATCATTGCGGGTGAAAAGATATTTACAGGCCACCAAGACGGGAAAATCCGCCTGTGGAAGGTTTCTGCAAAGAATCCTAGCGTGCACAAGAGGATCGGATCATTGCCCACATTTAAGGCCTTTTTCAAAAGCTCCATGAACCCCAGCAGCTACGTCGAAATTAGGAGGAACCGTAACGCAGTATGGCTTAAACATTTTGATGCCATTTCGTGCCTTAGCTTGAACGAAGATCGAACACTTTTGTATTCTGCTTCTTGGGACAAAACAATCAAAGTTTGGCGAGTCTCGAATTCAAAGTGCTTGGAATCTGTTAATGCTCATGACGATGCGGTTAATTCAGTTGTCGCAGGCTTTGATGGGTTAGTATTTACCGGATCGGCTGATGGAACTGTAAAAGTATGGAGGCGAGAATTACAGGGGAAAGGAACAAAGCACTTTTTCTCACAGACATTGTTGAAACAAGAATGTGCAGTAACGGCACTGGCGGTGGACCCCTCGTCTTCTTTCCTTTACTGCGGCTCGTCAGATGGGCTTGTTAATTTTTGGGAGCGGGCCAAGCTTTTGTCTCATGGGGGCTTGTTAAGAGGCCATAAGCTTGCAGTTTTGTGTTTAGCTGCGGCTGGGAATTTGGTGTTTAGTGGGTCAGCTGATATGAATATATGCGTTTGGAGGCGAGAGAACGGGGAACATTCATGCTTGTCTGTGTTGAGTGGTCATACTGGGCCGGTGAAGTGCTTGGCGGTTGAAGATGATCGGGAGATAACCGGCAGCGATAGGCGGTGGATTGTTTACAGTGGCAGCTTGGATAAGTCGGTGAAGATTTGGAGGGTTTCCGCAAATATGGCTCCGATGCAAACTTATCATCAAGGACCAGAAGCTTTGAACTCACCGCAGGCAATTCCGTCTATCCAAAGCTTCAGCTCACACGACAGCAAAACTAGCCAAAGGAAGAAGTAGTAAGGGTAAAGGAAAGAATTATTTTAACTATATATGGTACAAGTTGATTAATGCGAAATATTGTGGTTAGAACTATATTGTAATTATTGACAGCAAAGGTAATTTTTTTACTGGTGAATCATGAACGATGAATTCAATGTGTATCATTGTACGTTGCTGGAGTTGTTTCTTGATATGTTGAGTGATTAGCATGCATTTCATTTGACCGCAAGTTTACAAATCAGAGTTTATTTTAACTTTTTGACGTTTATTTTTAAATTAAAATTTATGTATATTTGACGGTCATGTTTATATTGTTCTTCACTTTTTGATAAGAATACGTAACCGATAACGTGAATTAATAAAACAAAAATGGTCCGAAGGCTTCAAGAGAAGTTTCGGTAATCATTTTCCGGGGAAAGTTGGAAGATCCAACTAAAAGCAAGTAACAAAGAAGTCATAAGGATGGCTGCCTTTCTGGAAAATGATAGTCTGACTGGTACGGCCATCGCTGACAAATGGAGGACTTGATGGCATAAAATATAGTAGTACTAGATAAGATGGATTTGGTGCCTTGTATTGTTGAAAAACTCTAGGTATATATCCTTTTCCAAGGTTGATTAATTATCTTGAGTGCCAAACAGATTAACCGTCCATATACCTTTGTGGCAAAAGTCTTCTCAAATAGATTGAATACCGAGGTACCTTTATGTGTATTTAACCTTACATCGAAATTTTGTGATTTTGACTTTAAATAAAAAGAAATTTTGTGATTTTGACTTTAAATAAAAAGAAATTTTGTGGTTTAGACTTTAAATAAAAAGAAATTTTGTGATTTTGACTTTAGATGATCTTGTGAGCTCATCAATGTAACAGTAAGGGTTGCGGAAAGGGGAAGAGACAAGTTGATGGATCATGGAATGATTAGGTTTCATTTTAATTTATTAATGGAGATCGTCTCAAATTAAGATTAGGGTTTTTACCTTAATTCTAATTATGGCAACATGACATCCCACGTGTCAGCTTAATGCTCGCGTGGTAGCTCATCCGATCGGCCATCCTCAAGGCTCGGCGACCCGCCTAGTCCAAAGAAGGATCGGCTCCGACATTCGACACCCAGAAAGTATAAGTTCGGCCAATCGGCCTCCAAGGGGTCTCGCACCCGCATCAGTTCGTCCGGATCATCGCCGCCAAAAACTCCTGAACTATACGTCTTCGGCCTAGGCCTTCCCAGGTAGCGAATCCGATCCGCCCCATCGACCGAGCCCAACCCTGCCTGGTCCGGGGCCAGCAGCCCGAAGGCCATAAAATAAGTTTCCAGACGGTGTCCAATCAGCCGCCTAATCCTGTAGCTCTGTCAACTCAAAGCAAGCGTGTCATACATGTTGTCAACTCACAGCAGGCGCACCATGCCTATTTTATCGGGCTGCGGGCCAAGGCAAGCTCTACAAGTACTGCATCATTTGCACAAATGAGGGAGACCCTCGCTCTAAACACGAAAGAGCCAATACTCTGCAAAAATATCGACAAATTCACCGGAGCAAAATACTCTTTCAAAACTACACTCAAATATTCCGGTAATCCCTTTCCCCCCACTTAATATTCAGATTATCATTTTAATCTTCGCTAACTTAAGTATCAGAGAGAGGAACGAGAGAACAAACCCCTCGTGTCGTCTGTGTTTCAGGTGAATCTGCACCCGCCGACATGTGCTCAACTGGAAACGAAGTTTAAACTTGGTCAAAAGTCAAAAGTGGTAACAATATTTATTAATATAAATATCCAAATTGAAATTAATATTCCTTTTCTGCAAAATTTAGGTTAAAATATTCTACAGTTGAAGTAGGTTGTAACAGAGAGCAGTGTAGCCTCCCACCTCATGGGTTGTCTGGTTTGCAGTAGTTGATAATGGCCTTAAGGGAGATAATTTTCTGCTAATCGGGCAGTTTCAGGTGCATCAAGGTCATGATATTAAAAATGATCAAGAAATGCAGTGGACATATATTTTACGTTTGATTGAACCGACCGGACCCAATAAAAGCGTCCAAACCAAACTAACTTGAAGTCAATTAAATATTTTACAAACCGATAATGGTGGTTCGGTAGAAAATATTCCTCTTAAAACACAATCCCAAATCGACCTATGAACACCCCTTCTTGGTAGGTCAAGGATGGGGACAAGAGTGCAGTAAATTAATTATGTTTCAAATTATAAAAAGATATTAACTTTAAAAGTTGTTTGTTAATATTTTTGAATTTTAAATTATTCTATTATTTAATTATAATCAATGTAATTGAATTTTTTTTTTAAAAATTACAAAAATAATATTAATTTGCAAAATACATTTTAAAAAAAAATTCAAATGAATTTATGTTAATTTAAATTTTAAAATTTTTAAAATTAACATTTAAAAGTCAATAATACTTTCATATTTTAGTTATAAGTACTAAAAAAGAATGGACTTACCTTTGATTAGTTTGTACGAAACTTCGTAGAAGTCGGCTAGTTGATTGTCAACATATGTCTAAATTATTAACATATGTTTAGTGTCAATTATAATATTCGGTCTCAGTTTTAAAATTGAATAAAATATTTTCGGTCAAAAGAATTTATTCAAGGAGAAATGATAATATAACGTAAAAGGAAGAAGTCGTAACTTTTTGGACTACGCATGAAGATAAAAAATATCATCTTTTTTTCTTTCCACCGGAAGGAATATTATTGTTTGACCTCAACGTAATACTTCATTTTCTTTCTATTTTCTCTAATTTTATAAAATTTTTATTTATGCCATAATAATTTTGAATCAAGTGGTCAACATACCACTATTTATCTCTATTTTTCTTTTCCTATGATCCCATAATGGTATCTAGTGAACATATAATGAAATAAACTAAGGTTTTAAGTCTTTAATCTTGCTATGGATGCAAAAGAAAACTAAACGGCCTCTGGAAATATTCACCTAACTATCTCTGAAGGTACTCAAAATGGCCGCCGAATTCGAGTAGTTATTAACAAATAGCGAGTTTGCAGCCTATATATGTTGAAAAGTGAAGATATGAATGAAAGAAGAGAATGATTGAACAGTGGTAAGAGATGAAGTGGTGGTGGTGTATCATATGCAATTTCCTCTGGTTCACAATTTTCCTAATTAATGATGATTTGAATTGATTGATTTAGATATAACAGAATAATACTGTTTATGTATCTGGTACAGATTCTTGGTGTTTGATTTTTTCGTTTTTTGTCAAATCTGTCACCCACAATAGAAGTTTCCTTCAGGTAGGTGAAACTAGCTCAGCTAAACTGGAAGATACCCCTGATTCCTTCTACACCGAAAGTGTACCAGGAAGGCGTTCAATGAGGTCTATATTTGCCGATGAGATTCTAGTCCAATAATTAACACAGAGACTTTTAAGATTTTCTATTTTATAAAAGTCTTAAAAGGTTTTAGATTTAATTTTCTATTATTCAGGAATTATTTGTCTATTTATATGTGATCATATTGACCACAATAGATTTTCTGTTATATGGAGATTCTCGCTTATTATATAGGATCATCAAGTTTACGAGATTATATTATTATTTATTAGGGGGTCTTTTGCCCATTATTATAATATTTAATTAATTGAATCATGTGAAAATCCGGTCTTTACATGTTTGATATTCTTATGTACGTTTGGTAAAACCGTTGCACCACCTATTCCAAAAAAAAAAAGAAAAAGAAAAAAGAAGAGAGGGCTATCTTTCTGTAAAATAAAAAGAAGGTATAAACACTACTTTGTCCATTCCAATATTAAAAATACTTAAGATTTATAATTTTAGACAATTTTTTAATTATATTTTTAATTTTAAATAACTAAAAATAAATTGAGTATCATATCGTCACTATTATATTTTTAACTACAGTTAACGATTTGTTTGTAAAAATAAATTTCTTCTTTAAAAGTCATTTTCTAGAGTGGAATGGAAGGAGTAGTGTAAAATAATTCGTTCGTCCAACTTTCAACTTCTTAATTTTTTGACCGTTTAAAAAATATAATTATACATTATATTTACTATATTTACTAAATATATTAGAATATTATACAAATACCTTAAACATACAAAAATATTTTGAAATAAAATACATAGATGTGCTTTTCAAACATCTAAAATTACGTACTGAAAATAACTATAAATTTTTTTTTAATACATTTAAAATTTGACGGAATAGCAGTAACGGTAAGCTGGGTGATGAATCATACCAACTTCTTCAAATAGGAACGTGAACACAGAGAAGGATTTTGTTTTTCTACCGACACACGTCTCCTGGGAGTGCAGAAATTCTCATGGAATGGTGAAGTTCTGGATTTTATGTCCAGAAAATTATACATTACTTACTTATGTACTCCAAAGAATGTCACGAGTTTTTGACAATTTTAAACATAAATTTTAAGATATTATAAAAAGATATTGTTTATTGTATATTTAATATATTTTAAATATAATAGATAATATAACATACAAATATGTTAAGAATATAAAAATTCAAAGAAAATAAAATGTATAAATATATTTTTAGAATGTCTTAAAATTCGTATAAAAAATTTGAGATATTGTTTTTCCGGTACAGAGGAAGTATACAAAAGAAACGATTGATTACTAATGCCCTCTAGATTTGGTAAGAACATAAGACAAATGTTAATATTTGTCCAAATTAGATTTAATCTCAATCTTAATTACTAAGATTTTGGTTAGGTTCCAACCGAATTAGGCCAGTCGGCAGCCAGCCTTTGAAATGATGAGCATATTCTTTAGTTCACATAACAAGTCATCAGAAACGCCTCTGGACACTGGACTACATACATGGATTGTGGGATTAGAAAAAAGGTATTCCCTCCCTTTCAAATATGAGATAGTTTTAATTTTTCATTAGCAATAACATATTTTCATAATTAGAACACTTAATCATTTTTAAGATAAAAGGAAACATAGAGATTAGGCAATGTTAGAGTGTTAGGTAAGTGTCTTGTTTAATATAATTTATTTATTAAAAAATCGCATATTAATATGAACTGATGAAAATGAAAATCATGTTGAGTGCCTACTTCCTACGGAAAATATTCCTTTCGCCAATTGTCATTGCAAAGCCTAGTGGTCATCTCTGATTTAGGCCCAGCCCATATATACTAGGTCCCATGGGCCCCCTCACAACATCTCCTTCCTCACACAATATATGTATTAGGGTAAATTTGATTTAATCATATGTGTTTTAAATCGATTTATAGATGATTATTTATTGTTTTAAAATTAATATTTACTATTTTCATCTAAATTCACAGCGTGTGATTTGCCCTTCTCCGCCAAGTACTTAAATATCTGTTATGATTTTAACTGCAATTGTTACTATTTTCATCCAAATTCACAGCAGCGTGTGACTTGCCTTCTCTTCCAGGTGCTGGAGACTGCCCTAATTGATTTCCGGAGTATGAATAATGTCCTAATTGTCCTTATTTCTTTGCACTTGAAGCCTTCATCGCTTCAGCATAGTGTGTATATGGAGTATGAGATACCTTGGTGTGGTCTATGAAATTGCAGGTGGGTGATGGTGAGTGAAAAATTAGAGCATTACAAGGGATTAACACAGAAAAGCTACAAAGATTACACTAATTTATGAAAGTACCCATTTTTAATGGAGCAGGTAAGGTCCTCGTGTGGGTTATCAAAGGATTTTCGATGTTAAGACATATGTATTTCGGAGCCGGTAAGGTCCTCATGGGGATTAATGATGGATTTACAAGGCCGTGTTGCTGCTCATGGAGATTTACATATACATACATATACTGTAATATTGAAATTTTGGATGATGCGTATGATGCTTCCATTTATTTGCTGATACTAATGCCTTGGGGTCTTAGCAACGAAATCACTGTTGTTGACACTGCTTATTGTTCAGATTGTTTAGCCAAAAATGGAGTATAAGCAGACGATCGATTTCTCCTTTATGAACTCTAAGAACAGGAAATGAGAGGTTGATTTCTCATTTATGAACTCAAAGAACAATAAAAATAGATAATTTTTTTATATTTTATGGGCCTAATTGATGAATTTCATTAATGGAAATAGAAATAAGAAAGAACAAAAAACTCTTAAATCCCATTCTCAGATTAAAAGAGTGAAATGTGAGAAAAATAACATTTTATATATATATATATATATATATAAGATAATTATGACATTTTTTTAGTGAAACTAACGATGTCAATAAAAATTTAAGTTACAATTAAATTTACAATTATATATATTTAAATGTTAATTTTAAAATAATAAATAATTATTTATAATATATTATTATAATACAGTATAAAATACCAAAAAGTTAAAAAAGGGGAAGAAAGATGCCCCGCTCCAAAAACCAAAACAGTGTCCTATGTCTGCATCCACCTCCACTAACGGCGTTTTTCATTTTCACCCCTTGCCGTCTTTTTCCCCCCCTCTCTCTCCTAACCTTTCCCACCGTCCCAAATTCACGCCAGCCTTCACTCATTCCCGCTTTGGATTTCTTCTCCACGACTCGAATCTGGTAGACACCGTCACTCTTAATTTCTTCTCTAATTTCATTTTTTCAGCTCAAACACTTCATCATTTCTGTTTATTTCTGCCACAAATTAGGGCTAGGGTTCCAACTGTCCTTTCTTTTTCTTCGGTTGCTACATATGTAAGGATAGTTGAAAACTTGAATTGGTTTCAACTAATTTAAGAAAATGCCGCCGGGAGGGACGAGTGTTGATGATGGAGTTCCCTACTCGTTTGCCGTGGAGTACCATGGCCCACCTATATCTCATGATCTCCCCCGAGCCCTTCCTATCAACGTCGATAGGATTCCGGTGGCGAAGGTGGTTAACCAGGTGTCTTTTTCTGATAAACTGATGTTGCCGGTTGTCCAACCAATATCATCAGCATCTGATATTGCTACAAAGTTTTCCAAAGAGTTGAAATTAAGTGCTGAATCCACTACCATTTCTCCCACCTCCGTCATATTATTTGAGCGGCAGGGTGGAAGTGATGATGATTCTTTATCGAAAGAACTAGCTTTAGGTTCTGGAACAGGTTGTTCTGCGAATCCAGTGGGTGTACTGGAGGAGAGATGTACAATTAAAGGTAGTTGTACCATTTTAGGTGAATCGAGTAGTTCAGGTACTTTGGAGTTGCGTGATGGACAATATGGGTGCAGTGAGTTTTCTGATGTGATAAATACTTCGACTGAGCTGGGGTCTCCCTCCATTAGTCAAGATCACTCACTTGAGTTATTAGGTGGGGTTGGGAGTTCAGGGACATTGGGATTTTCGGATAGCTTCGATAAATCAAGAGATTTGTCTGGGAACTCGATGGCATTTAGGGCTTCAAATGGTTGCAAGGAGAGTGTGGATTTTGATGATTTAAATCAACCTGATTGGGCATCAAATGAGTCACGGTTGAGCTCGGAGTACCCATCTTCTCGGGTTTCTCCTCAAAAGACTGGAAATTGCAAAAGTGAAGCTGTTTTTGATGAAAAACGAACCCCAGTTGTTACTTTTCGTGATATTGAATCAGAGGAAGAAGATACACGTGAGGAGTTTAGTCGTGATGAGCCTGAGATTGTTCGAGTGAAGAGAGAACCCAAGGTCAAAGTCAGGAAAGGGGCATGTTACCGATGCTTAAAAGGATATAGGTTCACTGAGAAGGAGGTTTGCATTGTTTGTGATGCAAAATATTGTAGTAATTGTGTACTGAGAGCAATGGGGTCTATGCCTGAAGGAAGAAAGTGTGTCACCTGTATTGGATTCCCTATTGAGGAGTCAAAGAGAGGGAGCTTGGGTAAATGCTCTCGAATGCTCAAGCGACTGCTTAACGACTTGGAGGTTCGACAGGTGATGAAATCAGAGAAATTCTGTGCTCTGAATCAATTGCCGCCGGAGTATGTTTCCGTGAATGGAAGTCCTCTTTGTCATGAAGAGTTGGTTATACTGCAGAGCTGCCCAAATCCACCAAGGAAGCTAAAACCAGGAAATTATTGGTATGATAAAGTATCTGGTCTTTGGGGAAAGGTAAACACATCACCTCTGATATTTTACTCAGTTCTGCTTTTTATCATGGAACTTGAGTGTTACGCTAATTCTAACAGGAAGGAGAGAAGCCTTCAAAAATTATAAGCTCTCATCTGAATGTTGGGGGTCCCATTAGGGCGGATGCTAGCAATGGAAACACAAAAGTATTTATTAATGGTCGTGAGATTACGAAAGTGGAGCTGCGGATGTTACAGGTTCATAGATAAAACATCAAAACTTATTTCATGTTAGATTATAATATATTCTTCAACTAAGGTATTATTTGATTGTTGCAGCTTGCAGGAGTCCAGTGTGCTGGCAACCCACACTTTTGGGTGAATGAGGATGGTTCATACCAGGAAGAGGGACAGAAGAATACAAAGGGGTATATCTGGGGAAAGGTATGCTATAAACATGGAATTTACTTTGCTACCTGTTGCCTACTATTCTGAACATTTATTAATGTCTGAGTTATTTTATTTCAGGCGGGAACTAAGCTTGTATGTGCTGTATTATCACTTCCGGTTCCTTCTAAATCCATTTATTCTTCTGGAGAACAAGTGTGTAGTGTAATAAGTCAACCTGTGCCTGACTACCTTCAGCACAGAACACTGCAAAAGCTCCTCTTAATTGGATATAGTGGATCTGGGACCAGTACCATATTTAAACAGGTAATTTGCATTTCATTGAACTGAATCATAGTCAGACATTGATTTCCACATGTACAATCAAACAGCCTAACTCATTTTGTTGTGTTATTTAATCCTTGTGCATGATGATTTGATGACCGTATTATGTTGCCATGCCTTTCTATCTTTGTGAATTGTTTGGTTTACTGCATTAATCTAGTTTGATCTATGGCCACTTTCTTACTGTTCATTTAAAAAAAATATAGACATCGTAGTTTATCTATATTTATAAGCAACAGCAAATGTGATTATTATTAATGTTATGTACCAGAACCTTGCAGCATAGATTAGGTCAGTCTTGGCTTGGTTCCTCCCTCGAACCCTCGTCACAGTCTCCATGTTTGAAGCAATTTCATTCATTGCTAATGTGAATTTTGCTATAGCCTCTGAGTTGGAGAGCATCCGACATATACAGTGGCACTCAGTAATTTCATTGAAATCAAGAGTCTTTTTACTTATTGTGTCTGTCGGAATACAGTTGGAGTCGGAGGATATATTATTTTTGTTAATTCTAGTGATAAGTGTTCTATATTCAGATGGTGGCATTTATTTCCATTTCTCCGCTCTCATTGTTTCTTTTGGATAAGTACTTCTGTAAACCCAGCTATTTCCTTTGAGTTGCATGTTAAATGGACTTGCCAATAAGCTAATAAACTAAATGAATATTCATGTACTGGTTTAATAAGTCTTTTGAAAAAAGAGATTGAGGTTAATATTTGATGATTTAAAAGTTTGATGCAGACACATGTTTAAGAGAAATGATGCAATTCTACTACCTTGGAATTAGATGGTTTATGTAGGATTAAGGTTTTTGGAAGAAGAGAGCAACATAAGAAAACATAACCTAATTATATGGCTTGATGATACGATGGAAGATGCACATGAAACTAAGTTCTTATAGATTGTTTTTCTGTTGAATAGATAATTTGTGAAGCTCAAAGCTTTCAACTCTTGTGGTTTGGAATTGATTTTATTTCCCCCTTTCTCTCCCTCTTCCTCTGTGTCTGTGTCAGTGTGTGCATGTTTTTGAATTTTTATTTATAGATCTATTTGTCTATGTTCCTGTGGAGTGAAGATGTTTAAAATCTTGTTCCATTTCATTGTCTTGATGGATCAATGCTGGCCTCAAATTATGCACTAAAAGATTTCCTTATTTAAGATTAATTATCTAGTATGCTACTTACGGAAATACCTGAAGAAATGGGGATGCTTTTAAATTAAATTTGTTTTATCAGGCCAAAATCCTGTATAAAGATATTCCTTTTGCGGAGGAGGAACGTGAAAATATCAAATTATTGATCCAGACTAATGTCTACGGTTATCTTGGTATACTCCTTGAGGGCCGTGAGCGTTTTGAAGATGAAAGTTTGAATGCAATGAGAAAAAGCAAATCTTCTGATAATCATGGTCAAGCAGGTAGGACTTGATATTGTTGTTTTCCTTTTGCTTATTTATTCTTTTTGATTTTTTACCTATTGGATTACAATTTTCAACTATAATTCTTAGATTTGTAGAGAAAACACAAATGTGATTATTGCAACTCTTTTTTTTTCCCTCCATGTTCTGGAAATTAAGGTCATTCATGGAATTTTGGTTCCATTGCTTGTGATTGGAGTCTTAATACAAGTCTGATCCTTACGCTCCCTTTTTATGGTGTGTGTTAGGTTTCTATACGTGGGTATGTTTTTATTGTATATTTGTTTATCTTATTCTTTTCTGATTTCTATTTGTTTGATTTTTTATAAAAAAATGTAATTCTTCACCGTGCATTTTTACTTTTCCTCTTACATGTGGGATTCATTTTTAGCCTACTCCAACTAATTTGGGATAAAAGACGTTAAGTCAAGAAATAAATAGTACTCCCTCCCTTCCAAAATTAGAGATACTTGTTCCATCTGTGAGTCCTTTCCAAAATTAAACATACATTCCTAGTTTAGATTATAAAGTGACATGAACTTCCTTCCATCCTGTTACTTATATTCTAGGTAAACTGACTATCATTACATCACCTCTACTAGATTTTATCTAATGGTACGGGATATACTTGTAAAAAAGAAGTTTTTCTTAAAAGTCGAAGTTTCACAATTGAATCTCTAGTTTTGGAATGGATGGAGTATAACCTTGTGCAGTACGGTACAGCTGACTGCAGAATAAGTTTGTAAGTTCCAATTTAGGATTCATTACTACAATAGCATAGGAACTTTCTTATACAATGTTGTATTTTATGCTGAAGATATTTTTCTGGTGGACAACAGGGGATGATGAAAGCAATGATAAAACTATCTACTTCATATGCCCAAGGCTGAAAGTGTTCTCCGATTGGCTGCTCAAAATTATGGTGACAGGTAATTTGGAAGTTATTTTCCCAGCTGCTACTCGGGAATATGCACCGGTAGTTGAAGAATTGTGGAAAAGTGCAGCGATCCAAGCCACATATAGCCGCAAAAGTGAACTGGAAATGCTACCTAGCGTTGCTAGTTACTTCCTTGAGAGGGTAAGATTATGTTCCACCGTGCAGTGCAGTTGTTAAAAGATGGAGATATTCTCTTGTCAATTTGAGTAACCAATTTCCCTTGAAGATATGGAGGGATGGTGATCTATTGTAGTTATATGGCTAAGGTGTTTTTTTTTTCCCTCTTCAGGCTGTTGATATATTGCAAGTAGATTATATACCTTCAGATTTGGACATCCTATATGCTGAGGGTGTTACTTCATCAAATGGACTTGCTTCTGTAGACTTTGCATTCCCCTTGCCAGCGTCTGATGATAGCATTGACACCGTTGATCAGCATGATTCTCTGCTCAGGTAGGCCCTACCGCATATGTACAGTACATATGGGGCCATTATGTAAAACTAAATTATTATTAACATTATGTTGTTACTTTCTGGTTCTCAGGTTTCAACTAATCAGAGTACAAGCAAGAGGCTTTGGAGAAAATTGCAAATGGTTAGAAATGTTTGAAGATGTCCGACTTGTCATTTTCTGTGTTTCCTTGAGCGACTATGACCAATTTGCCCCCGATGTAGACAGGGCTTTAGCGAACAAGATGTTACTGAGCAGGAAGTTTTTTGAAACCATTGTTACACATCCTACATTTGATCAGATGGATTTTCTTTTAATACTTAACAAGTATGATTTGTTCGAGGAAAAGGTAGAACAGAGTCCTCTAACTCAGTGTGAATGGTTTGATGATTTCCATCCGCTGATAAGCCGGCATCACCGCTCCAACAACAGCAACAACATCAACAGTAGTCCCTCCTTGGCTCAGGTGGCTTCCCATTATATTGCGGTTAAGTTTAAGAGGCTTTATTCATCTCTCACTGGGGGGAAATTGTATGTTTCTCTGGTAAAGGGTTTGGAGCCTGGTAGTGTTGATGATTCCCTTAAATATGCAAGGGAGGTTCTAAAATGGGATGAAGAGAAAACCAACTTCAGCTTGAGCGAGTACTCGATGTACAGTACGGAGGCAAGTTCATTCTCTCATTGAAAGTCTATATCAGAGAAGGCTTGTAAATGGTCCTACTTCATTTTCAAGAATTATTACGACTGGCCTACTGTACATAAAAAGGGCATGTAAATGATCAAGAGAAGAAGAGCTTGAAAAGGAAAGCTGATTCTTGGTATGTTGTCTATCTGTGAAATTTGGAGCGAGCTTCCTATGGTGATCAGAGGTATGACTCCACTGGGAAATACATCCCCTGGTACATTTTCAGAGATGGTGTGGTAGAAATCGTGGATTTGTGTACAATGTACTCATTACAAAGATCTTTAAGCTTATGTGACACGTAGGCATTCAACATATTTAAATGTAAGATATAATATGAACAATCATGTGGTCTTTGAATATTTATAGTTGAATGTTGTTGTGTGGTAGATATTCTATTTTAAAAATGTTTATTTATTTATTTTTTTGGTCCAAGTATGGATGGAATTAGCGTCTTTATCGGATGGTTTGGTTTTGGAGCCCTACACTCTTCAAATTTCTCAGCTCAATTTTTTTTTGTAAGCAGCTTTATGAAGAAAATACTACCCCCCTCATTATGATTATTATTATTATTTATTACCAATATTTCTACTTTTATCAAGTTGGTAGTTTGATTTTCACATTTCAGCCCTGTATTTGGTCGGATTGCGTACAACATTGGGAGGCTTAATAGGTGAATATTGAAACGTGCAATTTTATTTTTTTCGTTATGTAATATGACCTGCTTCTGCCAATTCTAGACCAAATAAGACAGGAATTTTTTGAGAGATCTTAATTCTTCCCAAAGATGATTGCAAATCTTCTTCTATCGACCAAATGAATCAAGAAAAAAATTAACACAAGATAGTAACCAAAAGAGAAAAAAGAGCTTTTAGGAATACTTGGACCAAACAATGAAACAAATGAATTTTTTTTCTTATTTTATTGAGCAAATAAATAGTATATACAACAAACTGTATGCGAGCATTCCACATCACTATAACACGCTCGGTTTAAACTATTTGAAAGTATGTCTCGTATGATTTTCTTGTGACCATTGTGATGAGAAAATGAAAATAACATACATCAAAACCTGGGAATTGCAAAATCTTCCACATTACTAGCGGAACGGTGGATCCCTCTAAACTAGAGAGAAAATACGTAAAACTTTCAGTCTGGTACATAACTATAATGAGCCCGCTCCTTCGTGCTCAAGAGAATGTTCTTACAAGCCCATCCTAATCCTTGCATCTTTCCAATCAACAAGCTGATATCCGCTAGTGCTGATTGCTTGCCTTCTTCTCTCAGTTTAAACCACTCCCTGTGTGTTGTATCTGATATTTTGCAAGCTTCTAACTTATTTTCCCATTTGGTTGCACTCAATAGAAGTCTTTTGCGAATATAACAAGCCTACATAAACCAA
Source organism: Pittosporum tobira (assembly GCA_032359685.1). Classification (NCBI taxonomy): domain Eukaryota; kingdom Viridiplantae; phylum Streptophyta; class Magnoliopsida; order Apiales; family Pittosporaceae; genus Pittosporum; species Pittosporum tobira. Next base: position 11,231 of record JAUMHB010118338.1, on the reverse strand, counting down.
AGTACAACATACAGATTACTAATCAGAATAGCATGCAATAACAAAGCAATTACCGTACGAGTCTCCCTTATTTTCTCCCAAAGACAAAATGAAACGAAAGAATAAACATCCTCCTACCTCCAATAAACCCAGAACAACATCGGCAGTGCCTGCCCCTTCTCGTAGACAAAGCAAAATGCCGTGCTGTAATGTTGTAACAAACAGGGGGAAAAAATAAAAATCAGAATACAGCTTTGGGACAAGTACTTGCCGAAATGAATGTCATAAATCAGCTAAAGTTGTTATTATTGTTGTTGTTGTTATTATTATTATTTGCTTACATGACAAGTTCTTGTCAATCCTTGGCGGGAGATCTCCATGCATATGAAGTAGCAGTCTTCATCATTTAAAGATTGCATAGTCATCATTGACAATTTAGGTATTTGACTATTGGGATTTAAGCAACCGATTCTGATGCGCCACGGTTCTCTGCCTGATCCAAATCTCAGTAAACGTCCGTTTCGAATTTTAGAAATTCAAAACCTACCACAAAGAAATAAATTTAGCAGGATGCAGGGAAAAGGCCTCACCTTTACCAGAAAAGAAGTCAATTCCTTCAGCCTTACTCACTTCTGCAGGTGAAGGGACATACCCCAACTCAATCCACATATTTAGTATTATCTCAAGTCTATCCTGAAAATTTAACATGGAGAAATTAGGAGGCTAAACATATGCATTATTAGCAAAATTTGTACGATTACCAAAATAAGATATTTCCTAAGGTTTTTTTGAAAGCTACAACATTTTCAAAGGACTTGTATGGAAAAGAAGAATTAATTTCAAGGGGTACAACATATGAAAATATAAAACACATGGTCAGAATTTTTGTTCTGAATATGTCTGTACAAGAATAGGAGACCAACCTTGGTTAATGTGTTCAGATGGACATGCTTTAGCGCCTGATAAATTCCAAAAAGGTCAATTGCTGTGAAGATCAGGTATATAACAAAGGCCAAACCTGCTTGCAGTCTTTCACATTGTCAAGAAGTTAGGAAACAAGACAGATGTTAGTATTCATTATAAAAGCTTCAGCATATTAAGGACGTACATCAGCAAATTCAATTTTAAAAGAAAGAAAAAAGAGACAGACAAATCAAATTGGTAATCTAAATTGCAGCAATAAATAAAACCATATCGTCCGCTAAGTGTGGAAGGATATATAGAATACCACTTGAACATAACGATAACTAAGAATTTAAAGTTGGAAAGAAAAAACCTTGGGCTGTTTTTTAACAACATATTCAAGGCTGCAGCTAGCATAAGACCAAGGTTGTCAAATGACACTGATTGTATCTGAAACCCGAAACAAAAGTCATTTCCAACAAAAAAGAAATTATCAACTACATAAATGACTTTAATCACTTGAATGGTATACAACCTGCGCCTTTGCAGAAACTTCACCAAGGTTATCTGCTATAGCAAAGCTTCTATGAACAGCAGACTGCTAACACGATATAGCAACTTTTAGGCCTTTCCTCTAGAGTTCGAATCCGACTCCATGATTTATCAATAGAAGGGTTTTTTTCAACTCATTCCTCTCAGAATTTTTATGAATTTTTGAGAATAAATGAAGTTTATAAGGCCTGAAACTTACACTAGTTGCTAGGTAGCATGCAAGGCTTATTTGCTTAGCAATGTTGGCCACGGACGCAAGAAGAAGGAAGTACTGGGGAAATGCAGGAGTCAGCAACTCGAGGCCCACGCTCAAACTGAATATAACTGAGGTCGAGAACCTAACCCTCTTCAAAAGAAATATTATCACATTGGAATTTTTAAAAATACAGACTAAACAGTTAGTGGCATAAACTCTATAATATCATGTGGGCCAATTATGACCATTAACATTATAAGCTAATAGTTACTATGACCAAGAGCATATCATGTGAGCCAAATGTGAGGAGTGGGATACCTTAAGATTGGTGTCAAAGGCAGAAGCTAAGCTAGCCGTGTATATACATCTACTCAGCCGCCCAAGACCATCCTTCAAAACCCAATTAAGGGCAGCGGCAGATGGAAGAGAACGAGAGTATCCAACTCCAATTGCCCTAAACATTGCCTAGCATTAACAGATCCACAAACCTTAAGTAATTTCATGGACCAATTTGCCAATTGAGTTAATGACCAAAAGATTTACAGGTAACAAGTCATAAAAGGAACAAAAGTAGAGTACACAGAACATAGTCTTAACAAATGACAGAATGCAGTGATAAGCTAAATTATCAGAAATCTGAAGCGAATATTTTCAAATTAATCCAATGTTACATTATACATACAAAAATAACTACAGCCAGTATAGATTAGTCCTTTTAGCTTTTGACCATGGAATCAATTATATTGATTGAGTATATAATTTACCTAAGCATTATTAACAATTAGTATGTTAAAACAAGACAATCCATCAAACAGTAAATTATGAATCTTCCAAATTTTGTCATACTAATCTCAAATGTAGTACTCTATTCATTCCACAAAACGAGTCCCTTTTCAAACTTTAGGAGTCAATTTGCAAAATCCTAAAATTTTAAATGTGATTCATTATAGGTTTGAAAACAACATATGTTTTAATGAGTGAAACATTTTAAACAGTTAAAAATTCACCTTGATTGTATTGACTGAACTTAGATGAATTCCTGTTAGTTTTAAAATTTAAAAATTTTACAAATTGACTTCTAAATTCAAAATGGAACTCTTTTTGGGAAAAGGAGGAAAACTGAATTACAGTTCACAAACATGGTGCTAAGTAAACCCAGAAAATCATTTCAACATGAAGTTTTACAAAATTAAAAACTCATACAGCTAATTATGCTTAAAAATCACCTGGGTAGCAAGAACTTGAAGAGCAGAACTAAACACTCTATGCAAAAACTTCCATTTCACATATTCCAAATAATTCCCACTAATTTCTCGCGGCAGAAAAAAATTCCTAATAGCCGAGCTACACATTCTAAAGAATCTTTTATATCCATCTTCGAAATCAGACGAAAGTGAAGAGCGTTTATCCAAAGAAACCAGCTTTAAATTATTACCGTCCCACGAATACTGGAAATTACTATCGGACTGGCGAACTATGACCGGAAGGCGTGTCGGGTTAATGGGGCTTTCTTCAATACTAAGTTCTTCATCTTCAAATTTGTATGAGGCTGCCAATGAATTTGAAAGAATTAGGGGTTTGGCGGTTTTGAGTTGTTTAATAGGTGTTACTATCTGGGGTGTGAGCAAAAAATGTTTTGGTGGAGGCCATGGAATGTGGAGGAGATGGAGAGGAGACGTTTGCATGAGATTTGAAAGGGTTTGACTGTCAGAGAGAGGACTGTGGGGATGGAAGGTCCGGCGACAAGAACCCCTACAAATCAGCTCAACTAGGATTACAATCTTCTTGTTAAAAATTACTCTCTTCCAAAAAATATTGTAGTAGTATTCTTTTATTGTCTGAAAATAAATAATTTAAACATAGGAGTATATTTTAAGAAAAATATTCTTTTTATTTCAAATATTAATGAATTTTATTTCTATAATTATATAAAATTGTGAACAAAAAAGCGAAATCAAATATAAATAATTTTGGTAAATTAAATTTCTTTAAAAATATGAGAAAGATTAATGGTAATGTAAGAAAATAATTGTCATATTCTTTTAGGAATCAATGAACAAAAATTATTTTAAGACAAAGTTTCTTTCTAAAAGGACTATTATTTTAGAATGGAGAAAATATATGATATATATTTAAAGAATAATAATTTTATATGAATGCTTAAATCTTTTGTGATTTAAATTTTTTCTATCTCCTCAAAACAAAATTTTCTTAAACTACATATTTTAAGAGTTTTAGCTCTTTTTTTTTTTTGGAGTAGATGGAATAATTAATAGAATTACAATATTTTAGCATTATCATAATAGATAATGACAAATATAAATTAAGATGAATTTATTTAAAATGATTTTATCTATTTGCATTTATTCAATATTTATCAATTATCTATATTATGTATGTAGTATTTTTATAATAAAAAGAGAGACCACGGTAAATATAATAAGTGATTCTTTATGTTTAATAAAATATCTTCTCTTTTATAGAAACATATTAATATTTTAAAGTTAACCAAATATGTAAATATAACACTTAACGTATGAAACAAAAAAAAAATATGAATATTACATTTTAGGGTGCTTCTTTGTCCTAATTTTTGTGTTATTTAAATTCCTATGTGGTGCAATGCAATAAAATCTTAATTCAGTCAGAAAGATAAGACTTCCTGCAAATTTTGGACCAGGCCCCCCGGTCCCCAATTAATTATTTGTGGCCTCCCCAACATAAAATTCTGACTCGTCCCTGCTAAAGGTTATGGTTCTGGAAAAGGCTATGAAGAGAACAGCAGAAGAACTCGACAATTTGATTGCAGAGTTAAATTGATTTACATGTTACATGTTACTAAACCACAAAGTTAAGAAAGTTTTCACTCAATTCTGCAATACTCTATTTCATTTTATTCTTACAATACACTTTTATATTTTTACACCGTTTCCAATTCATTGTCCATAGAACCGGAACTGCAGCCTAGGAGAAACATAAACTTCAAGTGGAGTTGCTTTCAAATTTGTGAGACCTAAGCTCTCCGTCATATCCACATCCACATCGGAAATGTTCTCTATATCATAGCAATGTAGCAAGCTAGCCAGGGCCAGATGCACCGTTTGCAGAGCAAGTGTTATACCTGGGCACGCTCTCCTCCCAGAGCCAAAAGGAATGAGTTCAAAATTATGTCCCCTCATATCTGTGTCCTTGTGGGTTGTTAAGAACCTCTCGGGCTGAAACTCATTTGGTTGGGCCCAAACGGACTCATCCCTGTGGATTTTCCACGCGTTCACCATCAGGTGTGTGCCAGCTGGGATGTGGTAGCCACCAGAGATGGTGCAATCCTCGGTTGAAGAATGGAAACCAATGACTGGCTCAGCCGGGTAAAGCCTCAGGGTTTCCTTGACGATTGCTTGGAGGTACACAAGGTTTTTGATGTCGGATTCATCTACGTGTCTGTCCTTGCCTATGTGGACATCCAGCTCAGCTTGTGCCTTCTCCAGCACATGGCGATTGTTGAGTAGTAGAGCTAAGGCCCATGTAAGAGTGACCATTGTGGTGTCACTTCCTGCTAAAATGAGATTCTGCCAAAACAAGAAGCTTAAATGTATTACTATGTATATAATATATATTAGGATGAGGCCATAAGAAGAACCTAATGTGTGTGTAAAATATGTATGCATATTAGGATAAGGCCCATGGTAGAGTGACCGTTGTGGTATCACTTCCTGCTAAAATTAGATTATGCCAAAACCAAGAGCTTAATCCTGAAACACATACACACACACATGACAGAATCGAAGAATCTCGGTACCTTCTTAATATTGAAAACAATAATCAAAAAATGGAATTGGAAGTTCATTATGTAATTGCTTACCATGCATGTAGCCTTGTTTATGGTATCAGCATCGAAAGCAGAAATTTCAGCATCTTCGAGAATAGTCAGCATCACATCCATAAAATCATTATCTACCTTGCCCTCTACCCTAACCAGCCTTTTCTGTTTATGCTCTTCGAGCCACTCTGCAATCAAATTGTCGAGTTCTTCTGCTGTTCTCTTCATAGCCTTTTCATATCCTCCAAAATCCAGCCACCAGAGAAATGGTATTGCATCAGATAGAACAAATACTCCAAATAAATAAGTAAAATCCCTCATCAATTTGTTAAACTTCCGTCTGTCTCCTTCCTCACAATCAACACTGCGTCCGAAATATCTTTTCCCTCCCACCATACGCATTACTGAATTATGTGTTAAGTTTCCAAACCATTCCTTCATATCCACCAAAACACCTCCCCTGTTTCTACCTTTCTCTACCCATAACGTGTAGAGTTCTCTTATTGATGTCTCCACCTCTGAAGATCGTACATGCTTTAGCATGTCGATTCTCCGGTTAGAAAGAAGCTCAAGAGTCACAATTTTGCGTATTTCACGCCAGTAAGTATTGTAAGGGGCGAAGCCAAACATGGCCAAATTGTAACAGAGTAGCTTTGAGGCGGCAATGATTGGTCTACTGGAGAAAACCCGGTCATGTGTGAGGAAACACTCTCTGGCCATTTCAGAACTACTTATAACCAAAGCTTTGTGAGAACCGAGCTTTAAAGCAAACGCTGGGCCATGCTTGTCGGCCATGGCTGCCAGCGTTTTATGTGTCAGTTGATTACCGCCCAGAAGGTGCAGATGGCCTATGACCGGCAAAGCACCGGCAGCTTGGGGCAAGAGAGTGATCGTCCTACTATAGATCGCTGCTCTGTTTTTTACGAAGTAGACAAAGGCTAACAAGGTACAAATGACAGAGACAAAACTGAAAGGCACTTGAAGGAAAAGATCCATGGGGTTAGGAACTGGTAGTCGCAGGAACAGATTGTTTGTTTTCTGAAAGTCTTGTTTAGTGTGTGTGTGTGTGTGTGTGTATTTCTTACAATATTTGGCAGATAAGATATGTTGACTTTCTTGATCATGACGTATACGTTATACGTAGGATAATGGATTTTAGAAAGAAATATTGGCAAGTATCAGCAAAATATCTCAATAATAGATGAATAATCCTAGAAAGCGGAAGCTCTTGTCCTACTATTCTGAGTTGACTTATATTGGCAGAAAGGAAGTGACGTAGTTCATCTAGATTTCCCAAGGTTCCTTCCTTTCTGTAAACTAGTACCAGGGATTTTAATTTAATCCTTTTTCAGTATTCTATTATTTTAATTTTTTTTAATGTTTATTGTCAGTTTGTATGACTTTCTTTACATTTTAAAAATTATTTACAAAAACTATTTTCACTCGGTCCCTTTACTGTCTCCTATGCATGATTTGTCAATTAGTTATTTTATTTTAAATCAGAAGAAAAGGAGAATTAAAAAAAAAAAAAAAAAAAAAAAAAAAGAGAGAGAGGTTCCAAGCTTTAGACACTCTCAGTTGATATTTAGACAGAGAGAATCCCACCACCTATGCCTCCAATATATCAAAATTAGCATAATTTTAGCATTCCAAAACTAGATTCAAGTAATATATTGCAGAGATTGAAACACATAAACTGAATCTATGCTTGGCAACTCAATTCCTTAGTATGTTATTGGAATTGGAATTAGAAGCATGTTTGCAATTACATTGAATTGATATCTATAATTGAAATGTGCACCTCAATTCCAATTCCAAGACTTGCAGTTGAGTTGCGAAACACAGGATGAATGACAAAAATGAAGGTAAATATAACATCTATTTTTTGAACTCAAAATTTACCATCAAGCGATTTCCCGTGAGAGCTCAAAATCTTCTTCATTAGCTATAATTGCCTCAGGAGTAGATACAACAGAAGGCTCAGCTATTTCCCATTAACTAAAGAAAATATAACCTAATCTAAAACAGTGCCAGTCAATGACAATTGTTTTTTCAGCAACTATGTATCTTCTCTTTTTTCACTACTAAAATTTTCATAATCTGTTGTCATTAGGTATTGTAGAATAGAGAGAGAACACGTAGAAGGCTGTTTCTGTATCATCATCATCTGCAACACCAAGGCCTTTCAAATTCTTTAATTGCTCTATCGCTTTCACTACTTCATCAAACCTACGCCGAGATGTTGGCAGCCTTCATATCGTCAAACAAAAGCCTTGTAACCTAGTTATTATAAAGTCAAACTTTCATCAGCAAGGATGATGATGAAAAAACAAGAAGAAATTTTCAAGTTTTTACCATTTGAAGTTCTACCTTGGATACCAAGTTGGGAGAAAATGCTGAAATTGTGTAATGAAAAACATAACCTTTTTTTTTTTTCTCGATTTATTGTACTGGTGCATAAATGGATTCCAGAGAATAAGGTAGAGAAATCTATGGAATACCTCCTGCTTATTCCCTCCAACTGAGCTTGTCTAGTCTCCTCCCGAGGAGGGAAGCCACCATCGTGCCGAGATTCAATTCTTGTTGTATAACCACTCTACAAAGAGAGTTTAGAGAAATACAACTCTTTGGTTTCTTGTAAAGTGGGCCTCTTGATTTGCTCCTTCATGATACTGATACACATGGGGTCATAAAGCCGGTCCAAAAGCCGTCCTTATGGTCTATTCACGCTTGTTATTTCAATATTATTACCTATCATTTAAATAAATAAAAAAAGTGGGAATTGATACTGCCTGAAACCCGAAGGAAAATCAAGAATCAAAAAAAGGAAAGATTACAAGAGTACTGACCACTAACCCAACTCCCCAAATAAAACGGCATAAAGAACCACAGAATTTTAGCTTGTTTGGATTTTTTTTTCTTTTTATTTTTTTACATGTTTGGATTCCTCAATCACAATATACATCAAATATGTTCCGACATAAACTGTATTGTGTACAGTATGTGAAGCATGATGAGAGGCCCATACTCTTTTCGTATAGTATGTAAAAAGTGAACCAAAGTACAGTACACAGAACATATAGTCTTAACAAAATGACAGAATAAAGTGATCAGCTAACTTATTATAAATCGGAGGCAAATATTTTCAAATTAATCCAATGTTACGTTATACATGCAACATAACTACACTCAGTATAGATTAGTCCTTTTAGCTTTTGATCATAGAAGCAATTATATTACTTGAGTGTATAATTTACCTAAGCATTACTAACAATTAGTATGTTCAAACGAAACAACCCATCAAACAGTAAGTCATGAATCATCCAAATTTTGTCAAACTAATCTAAAATTCACTCTCAAATGTATTACTCTCTTCGTTCCACAAAACGAGTTCCTTTTCAAAATTTAGGAGTCTATTCTTAAAATCCTAAAATTTTAATTGTGATTCATTATAGGTTTGAAAACAACATAAGTTTTAGTGAGTAAAACATTTTAGACAGTTAAAACATTCACCATGATTGTATTGAATTAACTTAAATGAATTCATGTTAGTTCAAAATTTAAGATTTTGCAAATTGACTTCCAAAATTTAAAATGGAACTCTTTTTTGAGAAATGAAGAAAAATGAATTACAGTTCACAAACATAGTGCTTAGTAAACCCATAAAATAATCCCAACATGAAGTTTTGTAAAATAAAAAACTCACACAGCTAATTATGTTAAAAAATCACCTGGGTAGCAAGAACTTGAAGAGCAGAAGCAAAAACTTCCATTTCACGTATTCCAAGTAATTCCCGTTAATTTCTTGTGGCAGGGAAAAATTCCTAACAGCCGAGCTACACATTCTAAAGAATCTTTTATATCCATCTTCGAAATCAGAAGAAAGTGAAGAGCTTTTATCCAAAGAAACCAGCTTTAAATTATTCCAGTCCCACGAGTACCAGAAACTACTGTCGGACTGGCGAACTATGACCAGATGTTATGAATCAGCCCACGGAAGGAGAAGAAACAGAGAAGGCCAACGCAGTCAATGCATCCAAAAAGCTGATACTGAAGTTGAGGAAGCCGACCATTGAAATGAGTAGGTGACGAATTGATACACCTACGCATATGGATGAGGGAAGTAAAGGGAAGTGTGGCCGAAGAAGCAGTGAATAAAGAGAAATATATTGTTGAGATGGACCAAGCTGAGGTGAGACAAGTCGCTCAAGTGACGGAAGAAGATAATATAGAAAAGGAAGAGCTGGAGGATCCAAGGGGGAAGGATGGTCTTCGAAAGTCAAAGAGGTCAACTAAAGAGCCAGTATGGATGAAAAGTTATGACGGGCAGAAAAATCAAAAACCCAAGGAAGGGAAAATAGATATATTTGCTGAATAATCTAAGGGTCACTATAGTACCCGTTGATATGAGTTGTAAGGTTCAGATGAAATCCAACGAACCCTAATTTATATTTCTACTATAAATATCGTTGTAAATAGATATGCACAAAAAGATTGAGGACCGATGTTTAAACCACGAAAGTTCTGGTCAAAGTCCGGATCGGTTAAGACTGGACCGGACTTTGAAAAGACCAAAAAATCTCAACAGACTGCTATATTAGGAGAAAGATCAGCCTAATCCGACCCCGGCCTGGGCCCAAGCCTAGTCTGAGCCCAGACCGGTCCTAAAAGTCATCTGAAAAGCCTGCATAAATTACCAAGTATTATAAAAAAATTACTCTCTTTATTTTCAATACTCTTTTTAAAAATTACTCAGTTTTATTAAAAATAAGTTTTTAATTATATAAATTACTAACTACCTAAAGTAAATAACTATGTAAAATAGTTAACTATATAAAATAACAATATAACTAATTATATAAAATAATTATTTCAACTAACTTAATAAAAGTAGAACCATGAATTACTAACTTAATAAAAGTATTCTGAAAGTTATATATAGAAAAATAAATTTAAATAATTTTATAAATTGAAAAAAATTAAAAAAACAGAAAAAGTCCATTTGAGGATCGGTCCAGGACCAACCCGGACCGATAGTTCTTCACGGACCTCACTTTTTGGTACATAATCTAGCTCGGCCCGACTTGGTCTTTTTCAAATAAAGACCGGTCCTGACAAGTCTGGGCTAAAGCCCAACAGACCAATTTTTTTGTGCATCTCTAGTCATAAAAAATGACTGCAAGATTATTATTGAATGACATCACAAATTTCCCTTTATCTCTCTTCTCTTTCCCTTGATTTATGGAGTCTGTGATGAGACTCAAAAATTGGCACACAAATTGACATCATTTGGATTAAAAAGACTAAGTGAAGACGACATCATGTAAAGAGCGGTTCTGGTGGCTTTCTGTTAGCAACAAACAAGTAGGCTACCGACACGTGGCTGTTCACGTTTAGCTTATTTTATATTCCATTATTTATGATGCAATTGGATTATAAACTCTTGGATCCAAGTCTGTTGTCTCGAATTTTTTCTCATATGTTATTTCAATCTAATCCAATAGATATATTGTATATAAAATTTATGGTTACTTTTTACAGCTAATAAATTTAAATACAATACAATCGTTGTATTAGATTTGATACAGCATATGTGACAACATTTGAGACTCTTAACCTGTGACACCTCCAAATCCGGGTATCCATATCCCGACTTGGGTTGCCAATTTATTATTAAATCCATGTCTTACAAATACACAAGTCATAAATGATATAGCTGAAAATACAAATTAATTATTATACAGCTCTCTCTACACATCTTATTCTTTTAATAAAAACTACGCA
>JAUMHB010118227.1:0-28237 GCA_032359685.1 Pittosporum tobira | reverse complement strand
AAATATAATTCAACTAGAGAAATAACAAAAGAAGATTTTTATTTATTAAATCATTCTCAAATATTTGGGTTCTCACACTTTTGTCTTTTCCTTTTTCCTATTTTCTTTTTTCTTTTTCCCCCCCTTTCCTTTTCCTCTCTTTTTCTCTTTACCCCCAACCTTCTGCAAAGTTTCAGAATTTGCCATTTTCGTGCATTGTCCTTATCAAGCATCAAATTGAGGAAGTTGAACTTCAATTCTCGGCCTATAAACTGCATTCTTTAAAACCCTAATCCATTACACAGCCAAACAACTCAAAAATTGGATCTTTAATTTTTGTTCTTGTTCTTGGTACGAGTAAAATCAAAGTTTGAATTTTGTTATGTTAATGTTTAAATTGATAATTAGAATAGAATCTAGGAGTCAATTAGAATTGAATTGAGCTTCCAATCAATCGATTTGATCAAGAATCGAGCCGTCCAAGGTCGATTTACAGTCGGCTTGAAAACCCGACGGGTCTTGATCAAAGATCGATTTTTTGGGCTCAATTCAAATATGTTTGGATCGACTGAGGTGTCCTTTTGATTCCTGCAGTTGCAAGGATTGTATTGGTAGCTTCCAATTGAATTTTCATATTGTTTTTAAACTAAAATGAATTTTCCAGCAAGCTTCGCTTCATGTTGTCGGTAATGGCGTTTTCGCCGAAGGAATGGAAGATGAAGTTCAGCCACTGATTTCTGCAAAATTAACCGACGAGGAAATGATATTTAGGCTTGAAATCAATTCATTGCTCATAAAACTTTGCTTCCAGTCGATTTTAGTGCGTGTGTGTGTGTGTGTCTGAGCGTGCCAAGCTTTTTTCGATGAGGCCTAACGCCAGTAAGCTCAATGCTGCCGGAAACTGGGCTGAGGAAGCTGCCAAAAACTGGGCTAAGGAAGAACAGTTGACCAGGTCAACTGGTGAATGGTTGACTTAGTCAACTTGGTCAAACTGTTATATATATATATATATATATATATATATATTATATGTTAATAGTATTATTATGCTTATAATTATTCTATTATAATTATTACTAATATTATGTATGCTTTTATTATTATCATTATTGTTATTATTATTATGTTAATAATATTACTATTACTATTGTATTGTTAATAATATTATTATTATTATTACTATTATTTCAAAAATATGAAATTACCAAAATACCCTTGATGGCATATTTACTAAAATACCCTTCTGTCCAAATGACAGAAATACCCTTATGTTGAAATTACCAAAATACCCTTATGATGAAAATACCAAACTTCCCTTAGGGTAATATTTACAAAAATGCTCTGCAGTGTATTTACAAAAATGTCACTGCAGTGTATTTACAAAAATAGCACTATAGTGTATTTATAGAAATGTCATTACAGTGTTAATTACAAAAATATCACTGCAGTACTAATTACGAAAATACCACTGCATTACTATTTATAAAACTGCCATTAACCTTTATTTACAACAATGTCATTGAGTTGGAAAAATTAATAAAGAACATGTTAAATTTATTTTAACTTGGAAAGTAAATTTCCTTAAATTAGAAAATATTGTATTTAATTAAATTCTATTTTCATTTAAATAATAAATTAGAATATTTAAGAAATATTTTATTAAATTCCTTCTGATGATTTGAACATCATCACGTGTGATTGTACATCTTATTTACTGTCTTAAAATGTCATATATTTTAATATGAATGTTATACTCATATTATATCCGGACAAGGATCCGATGAAGTATTTTAGGGTTGAGAATATCCCGAGATAAATACGATAAATAATTGAACATAATAAGTCAAATGACGAATTGTCAAATAATAACGATTTTGCCCTTTGAAATTTTGTGTGTGTTTATGTCATTTTAAATTAAGAAGACTCCAAGATGCTTAGGATTATTTTGAGAGTAAGCGACCTATTTTAAAATGACAAGCTAGACCGTTATTATTATAGGAACGTACGAGAGAGGACAAGAGAAACCTATAATCGCAAAACACATTGCGTGGAACCTTTAGAAGTTTCGCTAAGGTAAGTTTATTATTCCCTAAATTATGTATAAGTTATTGTTCACTTATGCATGCGAATTATTCAGCTTTTCATACGTATGATTTAAATTCCATTATACGTATTTGCATAATTGTACAAGTTTAACTGCTTGTACATTATTTATTGTTCAAATTTAATTCTTGAACTTGTTTAAAATGGTTATACATATCTACCATGTATAACATGCCATTTTAAAAACGTTTATTGTATTCATGATAATTTGAGATCGAATATTGAACATAGCTAAAGACCAGTGTGCCAGGACCCTACATGGTTAATTCCTGTAGCTGTAATGTATACGTGCATGAGATGGTAAACTTGACTTTGTGTCGAGGATGACTATATGACAAAGTGTCGAGTATAAATGTCACCCAATTGGTGTTCAATCATTCATACTGTTAATTGTTAAATGACATGATATTAGATTTACTCGTATATCATGCATGCTCTGATAGAATTCATATTAAATTCGTGAATTCAAAATGTTAAGTTTTAATGATTTAAAAATATGTCATTTTAATACTTTTGAATGGAAGATTATTTTATTCAAAATAGAATAATTTTTTGCTGAGCATATTTCGCTCATTCTTGCTATGTTTATAAACCTTCTAGAATCTGTAGAACGGGGGGAATCCTCGAAGGGAAAGAGCAAGGTAGAATATTATTAGGATGTACCCGATTTGTCTAACTTGACGTTGTAATCGAATATTTGTACGACTTCTGTTCGTACCGAACCCTGTTATGTAAGACCTTATTTATTTAATTAAAGCTTTATGCTTCCGATGTGTATATTTATTCGTATGTGAGATCCTATTGTAAGATATAACAGGGCGAGTTGTCAAATATTGATAACTCAGTATGCTGAGAATGATATTTGACGACCCAGTTTCCACATGGATTCGGTAATGAAAATTTGGGCTGTCACACATGCCATACATGGATGAAACGCACGACACTGAAATAGCCATTTAAATTCTTATATGCATAAGTGAAATTACTCTCATGCATTAATGACAATAAAAACATAAACGTGTAATGAAACAATAAAATTTACATGTAAAAGAAGGACGAGTAATGTACTTGTCTCGTTTACTCTGTTTGCATACTAATTTGCCTTAAAGTTTTCTCCGACCTCTAAATTAGCCCCTAAATTCATAAATTGCTTTAAATTAATGAATGTAGTGAGTTCTAAGCCTTACTACTCTTTTTAAAACTTTTTCCAACTAATACCCCATTTCAGTCCGCTACATTAATTGCACTTAAATGCAAATAACTTATGTTATACAAACCTTTTAGCCACAAACTTAATTTTCTCAAATACTACACTTGAAAAACTTCGTATGAGCAACTCAATTCCATTTACTTATGAAGAAGTTATGACTTTTCAAAGTTGGGAAAGTTCTTAAAAAATTTGGTTGTGTAGTGACTTTCTAAAGTTGGCTTTAGATATTATTATAAAATACTAAATGACATCCAAATAAGTCAATATTTTGGGGAAACATACTAAAATTGCCCAAGTTTTTCATGAAAAAGTTTCATTAATTTTTTATTTGCAGATTAGTTTCCATGAATTTTCAAACTTGACCCAAAAATCCAAAATTTTAAAATTTCAAAAAGCTTTTTCATAACGTTTCCAGAAATTTACAAAAATACCAATTGGTCTTTGTTTTGGCTAAAACTCAAGGGATATATTCAAGACCAAGTTAAATATTCTATAAAAACATTTTGATGAAAATGCTCGTGTAAATTATTTTACACAAATTGTTTTGAACATGATCTGCAGTTTCCAAAATTTTAGCATGCATGGTTTCCTTTTTCATAAACTAGTTCATAAAACCACCAAACCTTAAATCCATAATTTTAATATTTCCTTTTAACTCTTTAACACAGGTAGCATGGCTCAAGAAATTCAATCTAAGCATTTTAAATGATAATCCATTCCCTAAGCAAGCCCACAACAACAAACTCTACATGTAGATATCCCATCATCCTCCATGCCAAAATTCAATTATCAACTAATTCATTCGTGCTAATTAATCCATATGTCAACTAAAATACTATTCATGTTCTTTAATCTAACAATCATCATGAGTATTAATCTTGACTATAAAATCATAAACTAGGTTAGAAGTTGATACTTTCCAACTTTGGTAGATGCAAGCTAAGTGCTTACTCAAATGAATCTACTCCTCCCTTGCCTTCTTGTTATGGTCTTCCCTCAAGCTTTCCTTCAACTAGTAGGTTTTGGTGTGAACTTGATAATATCTAGGGTTTGGTAGCTGGGATGGGTGTTGTAGAGTATAGAAGTGTTTGAACTTGCCTTGGTTTGCTTAGGTTTTTGTATTGCTCTCTAGGTTTCTCTTTCTTTTTCTCTCTTTAGCTTCTTCTTGGCTTGAAATGAAATGGCTAAGTCTCTTAGCCTCTCTTTGTCATGACCTTGAAAGGGAGCTAAAGGGGCTTAACTTCTTGACTTGTGGTTGGTGAGATCAATGGCCAAGATTGCTTGCTTGAAATCCAAAGGATGGTTTGGATTGAAACTTAAACCAATCACCACTCTCTTGACACTTGCTTGGCTCTCCATTCATCAACTCTCATCACTTGACATCTCCCAAGCTTCTCAAGGAAGATTTAACTCTCAAGTTGATAACTCAATGACCAAGTGTCATTTTACATCTTAACTCTCGTAATATCTTTCCAAAAATGATGAGTCAACTTTTGGGCCCTCTCAAGCTATGATTTTGACCAAGGGGATTTTGTGGGCTTGGCCCATGTATTTTTATTACTTTGGTCCACACATTTTCTCACTTTTGGTCCATACGTAAACTTAGTTTTGGTCCACCCTTTTAGTCTAAGTCCAATCGAAGTTAGCTTGTCCATAATTCCCCTTTTATGAATCAAAATCTCAGGCTAATATTTTCATAAAACTTTTGTCAAAAACACTTGACTTGGGCCAGCCATGCTAGGGTTTATAAACAAATCTTAAGTCCAATTTAAAGTCCAAGTCTAAAGAAATTTACTCAAAGCATACTTAATAAAATTTATCTCCATTGCTACCAATGTAATACAATCTACTAAACATGGAGTTTAATTTCACAGTAAAAATACAATTTATTTACATTAATCATATTTAAATTCTTGGGGTCTCACAACGTTGTCCTTGCTATGGGCGGGTGAGAGATGTTAGAAAATGAGTTGGATTAATCCAATCCGATGGCGCCCATAAAGTAATCGACTTAGTTTGATGAACTGTCTAGATGCAATGTATCGCCACATTAATGTATAGGAGTTACATTATCATTATTGTCAAATACCTAATGTTGGGAGTTATACTCTTACTATTATGTGTTTGTTCCCACTCTTTATGGAAAAGAAATAGAATAAGAATTTTATATTGAAATTAAGTAATAGTTGGAATGAAATTATTAGTTAGCACTATAATTTAAGTTGAAAATGAGGTTGAGAATGAAATGAATGTAACCCACATTCTCTAAGATGAATAAACATTCATTTTACGTTCCCACATCATCTTCATTTTCAACTAAAATTTTAATGACTAACATAACATTTCATTCCAACAACAACTTAATTTTAATATAAAATTTCGTTCAATTCATTTTTCTTAAGGAATGAGAACCAAACGTAACGTTAGTGTTACACAATTATATAACAATTACATAAAAATATATAGAGAATAGACGTAATTGTTGAAAAAGCAAATATAAAAAATTAAGAAGATGTCAAGGGGATTAAGAAAATCATCATATGCTATGCCACGAAGAATGCAACAAAGCCAAAAGAAAGGTAGAAATAGAGGCTAATCCAGTAGTTGATGATGAGAAAAAGAACAACGGAAATATATTAGAGCATGTAATCTAGCATTGGTCCAGATGGGACAAAGACATAATATATATACTATAATATAAATCAGGTAATATTGTTCGTATTAATTTTTAATTTTGTATATACACGGTCATTTAGCATAAGTTATAAGAAAAAGGTTATTCAACTGATCAACCTAATTTTAAGCGTGTTAAACGAGTCAAATCATCGTTTAAACCTCGAGTTCTATAAAAAGTTCGACTCATTAATACTTAATAGCATTAATTATTTTAAACCAATTAAAATAAAAAAATTTGCGCTCAACTTATTAATAATTTGAGAAAAAAAATAAATTACTTAAATAAGTTGAATTTGAGTCCAATTCAAGCATTTTGGGGAGGTTCTATTAGTTTGGGTGAACTTGATGAGTCCAAATCTGCTGTTTTATTTATTGTCTTATCCGTTATTTCAAATATAATTTAACAGTTATATTATATTTAAATTTATTAATTATAAAAAATAAATATAAATTATATATATATATAATATAACTATTAAATTAAATTAAAACAATAAATTAAACATAAAATGAAATAACATATTTGAACTCCACTGCAAAACTCTCCGATTCGAGATTACCGGGTTAAGAAAGCCCAACACGTACGGGGTACACCGGTTATGCCACGTATAATGAATTAATGAATCCACGCCAAGTTGTGAGTCCACTCGGCACAAGAAGACGTCTTTTTTTTTTTTTTTTTATGAAATAAAATAAATTAGAAGGCGTGTCCTCATACTCCATTTCTAGAAAAAAATAGGTAAGTCCTAATTCCTTACACAAATATAGAAAGGGAGAAAATATAGAGAGGTGGGAGCTTGGAAACGATGAAGAACATTTTTAAGAAGCTACACATAGGTAGCAATCACGAACCCAATCGATCAAACGAGATGACGGCGGCGACTCCTCCGTCATCAATCACCTCTCCGCCAGCGGTTCCCGACCATGCCCAAGTTTCCACCCAGTCTCCGTCCAGTCCCTCCACTTCTTCGCTTTCCACCGCCACCGTTCCGGCTGTGAGTCGGCAGGATTACTATTCATCAGAAGAGGAGTACCAGGTCCAGCTAGCCCTAGCACTCAGTGTCTCGGGTCGGGACTCTGGTGATGATCGGGATAGCGAACAGATCCGTGCTGCTACGCTGCTGAGCTTAGGGGGTAGAGGGAACGGCGATTCGCTGCGGGAAAGGAGGGAAGCTGATGCGGACTTGCTTTCGAGGCAGTATTGGGTGAGTTAGTTGGAGTGAATTTGAAGAAATTTAGATTACTTCTTGTGGTTGTTTACTTGGTTTAGTGAATTTTGCATTCAACCTGTTTAAATTGGGTGAAATATTTGAGATAGTTCACATTTACTTAATTGGTAACGTCAATGTTGTCAACTTGTGGTTATCATTGATACTTTAGTGAATTGGATGAAATTGGAGGAGTTAGTTAATCTGCTTGGGTGGAATTTGATGATGAACAATGACTCAGAGTTAAATAACCTATCAATTCACTGTAGGTTGAGTGAGATGGTAGGTTGTTTGATAAGAAAGCTAGATCATAAAGATAGCATATGCTAACAGACATGTTCTGATCACAAATTTTATCAGTTGTAGTCACCTAAAAGGTAGTATTGCTACATGACTTTGGAGTTTAGAATATCCGTGATGTTTCATTGTCTGTAGAAGTATGGGCATCTAGTTCAGCAGTGGTGCAAGTCTGGCAAACACTCCTGACTGTAACAAATTCAACATAACAAGTCAAACCCTGCAATATGTCATATTTATGACTACGGTTGTACTGAATACTTCTTGTGTGTTACTCCCTCTATCCCAAAAAGAAAGATTAAAGTATGATTTTTTTTTTTGTCTTAAGTTGAAAAACCAAACACACAAATTAAGGAGAATATGTGGTGTATATTTAAAGAATAATAGTTTTATGGGGAGAAACAAATTTTATGCGGTGTAGAATGATTCTCTCAACTTAAAAGTAGTGTTTCTTAATTTGTATACATTAGGTGATTTTGGGACGGAGGGAGTATTTTATAATGTAGCTGCTAGGTCTCAGCTGATTTTTTTTTCCTAATTTTTCAAATTGTATTGTAGGTTTCCATGTACCTTTGTGTTGTTATCTTGTATTGGTACGTTGCTGCATAGGTTGCTGTCAAGGAAGGCTGCCTATTTCTTCTGAGAATAATTGTTTGTTATGTAGTTTTCCCTATCAGGAATTTTATAATGATGATGTTTTGTTGCCCCTTGTTAGGACCAGCAATGATCCTGACTATTATTTTTGTGATTTTTGATAGATTTTAGAGAGAAACAGAGATAGAGGATAGATATAGAGAGAAACAGAGAACATAATCAGTTTTAGAGGTAGAAAGTAGTTATAGAGAGAGAAAGTAGTCAGAATTTGGAGTGAGAGAGTAGAGAGAATTCTGGAGAGAAGCCTGTGAATTCAGAATCAGATTCTAGAATTTTATTTCAATATTCAACCTATCCCTTACAACTACTGAATCCTCCTTTATATAGGCCTAAGGTGTAGCTAATGCCAACCCATAACAAGCTGGAGTATTCTCCAAGCTTTCTACTAACTCATTAGCTAAGCAACACAATTATACACAAATTTTGCTGCTGCTACAATTCTGACATTACTCCCCCCCTTTGAAATCATTCATGTCCTCATGAATGTATTATCCTTCTTCCTTCTCAAGCATTCCTTTTCAAAATTAGGAAGGGCTAGAACTGGGACACGATTAAGTGACATCTTCGGTGGTTCAAAGCCTTCTCAGCCTGCTTGTTCCACTGAAATCCATCTTTCTGTAGCGTCTGAGTTAATGGTTTGGCAATGTGTCCATAACCACTTACAGATTTTCTGTAGTACCTTGTCAAGTCCAACAATCCCTTCAAGGCTTTGATGCTTTCAGGTTTAGGCCAGGCCAGCATGCTTTCCACCTTAGTAAACCTTCCAGGATCCATCTTAGGTTTGAATTTCTGAAATACCTTTGAAATCTTAATCTTTCCAAACCTTCCAAGATCCAAGCAAATCGTAATAAAAGGATCAAACACAACTCCATTCATAGTTGCAGCAGCTAAAGAACCATATACTTCATTCTTTTCAGCCCTCAGTTCTTCACTTACAACTTTTGGAACCAATATTACTCTGCAACATTTCATTGAACAACTTTTCTTCAGCTGAAGTTTCCTTTTTTCCAAATGTTGTAATGAGGTGATTTGGTGACATAGCTATGTCAACAACGAAAATGTATGACACTTGCTCATTATGCATCTCAATCACCTTATCATCATTATTTTCTGTATCACCATTGATCTCATCATCTTCAATGCAAGACTCTTTATCAGCACTCCATCCTTCAACTTGTGCTTCGTCAATCCCTCCACTATCATCATACATGGGCCTGTTTTCACTTGTCACAACATATACATACTGAACCTCTTGAGTTTAACCATAACTTTGACCATTAAAAGACAAATGATCTCTTTTAGGAATTTCCTCAAACACCAATTCTTCATTAATTTCCTCATTATCAGCAAGTTCTGAAACTTCTAATGGATTGCTAACACAAGGAACTAGGCTGGGATATACTGGAGCATTAGCAGAAGGTCTAGGAATGAACACCTTATCATCAACATTGGTTTTGGTTGGAGTAAATTTGAAGAATTAATTACTGAAATCTTCGCTTGCTGCTTGAAAACTGTCTAGGACTCCATTACCATGGCCAGTAAAATCATCTTCTGCTATTTCTTCAAGGATTTCTGGTTCGGGAGGTTTATCAAACACATGGTGTTCAAGGCATAACTCTTGCCTTCAATAAATAGCAGAGTATCTGAAAAACACAACTTAACAGATTTCTGAGTATCTTCCTTCAATAATCCTTGCTTTAACTCAGAACCTTGATCACTCGCTGGGGCTTCTCCAATAACCTCAGTTTGAGCATTGAGCTCAAACTTTGTGGGTTGTTGCATTTCATCAACATTGAGATGAAAGACATGATACTCATCAGATGCTTCATCATATATTGGAGGCCCAATATAGTTTCTTGTTTCAGTTTCAGCACTTTTCATCCGTATAAAATCTTCGTCATACTTTACTTTGTCAATTTTGCTCTCTTCACAACCATCCTCATCATAAATGGGATCACCATCACATTTTGGATCCACCATCACATTTTGGATCCTCAAACTTTCGAGGACTCTTACTTTCCATATCATTTTCTACATTTATATCTTCAGCTTTGAGTTTAATTGCCTCTACAAACTTGGCCCAATCAACCTTAGGATTTACTGTGATGAAGTGCTTATACCAGGTCTTGTAGGCTCCCTTAAGATGCAATCCTACGGTCAACACCTTTTTGTGATTTTTGAGCTGGTAGTGTTGGAAGTAGGCTTCACAGTCATGCAGGCTTCACAGTCATGCAACCACCCTAACATGTTTCCTCCTACATATTCTGGAAATACCAATGCTAGGTGATTCTCCTCTTTTGACTTACTCCCAACATTTCTCTGCAGTTTACAACTCCCTTTCTTTTCTCCAAAGGAGTTCACAAACTCTGGCTCTTTCGATTTACTTCTATAGCAAAGCATTTTCTCCAATTGTCTCACATAATTATCAATCTTGTTACTGAGATTCTTAATATTTTTCTCATTACTTTCCTTGGATCTCAGTAAGTCATGATCAACAGTCTCTCTTTTTCTTACCAAATTCTCCAGACATTTCTCTCATGGATTCGGATTGAATTTTGAGCTCTAGATCAAATCAGAAACTCAGTGAAGAATAAAGATATCAGTGGAAGGGTCCAGCTGATTTCTGAGAATTGTTGAGCTTGAACAACTTTTTAAGTACAGAAATGGATTACTTGAGAAAGATCAAGTATCCGAGTCCAAATTAAAAGTTTTAGGTCAAATTAGCAAAGCTTAATTTAACCTAATATGGAACAATGCGCACAATGAGCTCTAGGATCTTAACACAGACAATTCACAGCTCTAATTGTAGTAATTAGTGTAATATACTCAAACAAATACTGTGCATAAGTTGAATAGTGTATACTGGAATTATTTTTCACTGATGACTAGAATTTCCTAAGCTGAGAGCTTAATCAGTACTCTGAGATTGATCCACAGTGTGATCAATATCAGATTTACTTTTCAAACAACCAACTTTGACTCAATATAGCAGAGAAGTGTTCACTTAAGCTCTAGAATGATGATTGATCAGAAATTAAGCTTGATTGAGAGCTTAATGGATGAAATTTTGTGAAACTGTGACCGAAACTTGAATTTAAGTGAGATTAAGTTTGAATTAGATTGACCTCAGCAGGAAACTGAAGCTGATTTAGTTTCAAATTGATTTTGGTGCCAGATTTTTGGAAACAGAGGTGAGAGCTGAGATTTGTTGTGATCCTCAGTTCCAGTTCTGTTATGATGAATTTCATACTCGATCTAAGCTTGCGAGTTGAATCTGAGTATTTTGGATGTTGATTGAAGTGATGAACAGTAGTGATGAACAGTGACGAGAATCTGAAATTTTTTTTTGATAATTTGGAACTTTTTATGAGATTTCTAGAGTGAGAAGCAAGGCCTAGGAGTGCTATGATACCATTTGTTAAGACCAGCAATGATCCTGACTATTATTTTTGTGATTTTTGATAGATTTTAGAGAGAAGCAAAGATATAGGATAGATATAGAGAGAGAAACAGAAAAAGTTTTAGAGGTAGAAAGTAGTTATAGAGAGAGAAAGTAGTCAGAATTTAGAGAGAGAGAGTAGAGAGATGGAGAGAAGCCTGTGAATTCAGAAACAGATCCTGGAATTTTATTTCAATATTCAACCTATCCCCTACAACTACTGAATCCTCCTTTATATAGGCCTAAGGTCCAGCTAATGCCAAACTCATAACAAGCTGGAGTATTCTCCAAGCTTTCTACTAACTCATTAGCTAAGCAACATAATTATACACAAATATTGCTGCTTCAATTCTGACACCTCTTTTAGCATGAGGAGGGAACTAACTTGTCAAAAAAAAATTTAAAAAAATAGAAGAATTGGAGGAAGTTTTTAAATCGTAGGGAGGGGTATGTGTACCATGGAACTCTTATTACTTGGCATTTGGCTAACCAGGTAGTCTTGTTCTAAATCATGTTACTATGAACTTTTACTTAATGAACCAAGATCATAAGTAGCGTTGCACTTATCCGTTTCCATCCGTGTATGCAATCAATTAGTGTTACTAGAGGAAGGGAAGGAATGGGAAATGGAAAGTCACTATAAATTTTGTTTGTGCAAACACAGAGAGGAGGCATACTATTAGCTTATTGTAAATTCTTTTTTAAGGATAAAAAGAATGTTTTATTAGAAACGAGATAGATTAGCCGTACATGTTGCTAGCTCAATGATGTCAAATTTGTTTAAAGGAACTGTCATTCAATTATCGCAAACATCTTCACAGTCGGTTCTTTTCAGCAGGCCTGTAAGAAAAATACTGCTCTTTCCATTTCAATTCATTCTATAAAATATTAGATTGCATTGCCATTATATCATCTTGTATATTTTTAGAGAAACTATCTCATAACAACATATCTTTGTTACTTGGACTTTACTTCTCTGTGATTTATGAATGTGTAGGGGCTCATATGGAATTTGAATTTCTATTTTCTAATAGAATTAATTCTTGGCTCTATTTAATTTACTTCAGCATTTTAAATAAATAAATAAATAAATTCCTTTAGTGTGCTATTCATTTAATGTCATGACTCAGAAGCCTCCTTCTAGAAGAGTTAAATTTAAGGGAGGTAAAAACATTGACAATGGAAATACATTTACATTATTGGCTAGACTATCGTTTCATTATATATGTTTTTGTTTTTCTTTGTTGTATTAAGGTTTACTTTGTTTATTTATTTATTTTAAACATTAAAATGCAATAAAACTTGTTGAAGTTTTTTTGGTTCCACCAGGACTATGGAGTGCTTGACTATGAGGAGAAAGTTGTGGATGGTTTCTATGATATATATAGCCTTGCCACAGATTCAACGGTCCAGGGCAAAATGCCATCCCTCATAGAAATCGAGACCAATCCGGATAGCTCTGGATTTGAAGTTGTTATCGTCAACCGTACAATTGACCCTATTCTGGAAGAGTTAGTGCAGATAGCACATTGTATTAGATTAGACTGTCCAGCTGCTGAAGTTGCTCTTCTGGTACAGAGGCTTGCTGAACTTGTTACAGAACACATGGGTGGACCAGTATGGGATGCCAATATCATTTTATCAAGATGGATGGAAAGAAGCTTAGAGCTGAGAACATCTCTTCACACCAGTGTGTTGCCTGTCGGATCCTTGAAGATTGGGTTGTCACGTCATCGTGCTTTGCTTTTCAAGGTGAGCTATCAAATTCTCATCAGTAATTGCTGCTCTTTTAGCAATGTACGTTAGTTACAAATTACAGTATTATATCGATCCTGTTTTATAGCGCTACATTAACCAAGTAATTATATCAAAGTATTCATTTCTCTGTTTATGAAGTCTCATAAAAAAAATAAAAAACACACACAGCAGAGAAGAAAATGAAAATATGAACATGACCTTTTTCTTCGATAATGGAGATCTATCATCTGCAAGGAAATGGTCAAGAGGCTGGTAATTGACGGCAAGTCTCAACATTCCACACGCTTTAACTTAGGAGGATTTCTCATCCTCTTGGCATTTTATACTCCTTGGACCTTCTCTAATCTAATAATATCTTCTTCTTTTACTTTTTTTTTCCTATATAAAAAAAATTTCCTCGCACTTGGTGTACACTTTCCTGACATAAAAAGCTTTTGAATCCCTAGTAGAAATTCCTAGTTTATACTGGATGTGACAATACTTTATATCGAGATGAGAAAGTTTCCTTTTTTGCCTTCTTTTGTGTCAATTAACATATATGATTTTCCTTCTATGTGTTCTTCTTCTCCATTTTAATCATTTATTTGTATTTTTTATTCTTTTGTTGATAAGTTGAAGGAGAATAATAAACTAACACCTTATTGATGAGAGTTGAACTTGAGACTCGTGTTCTTCTTTAAATCAATACATTCTGCTCACTCCCTTCATTCCGAAGTATAAAAGCAAGTTTGACTTTTTAAAAGTCATTTTGGACATTCAAAATGCATTTAGATTTGTGTCTTTCCCCTGGTATCCCCCCTGTTCCAAACTCGAATTAGAGATACAGTTCTAAAATGATTAATTATAAGGAAAACTATTCTTACAAACGTATACCTCCTATTACTTAGAAATGTAGTATTAATGGCATGATAGTGCCTACTCTAGTTAGAATATAATAATGCCATGTCGGGAACTTCACGTCACTCTATAGTCTATTGTCTATAAGTTTTTAATGGACGGAGTAGTGCCTTTCATATAGTTTGCAATTTTCAGAGTTGTTATATTCAAATAAATTCATTTCAGTTTTGAATCTGAAAATGTCGCAAGTTGTTTTGAATTTTAACATATCCCGTCACTGATGATATATGAAGCCTGCTCTTTATTGAGGATTTATTTTATGTAGTTTCTTGTTAGCTTTGTAAGGTTGGACAGCTTGTCCCCTGATCTTATTGTATATTCTCCTTTCTATTATTTAAGTTTCGTCTTTTATCAAAAAACTAAAACAATTGACTGAGAAAGTAAAATAAAAAAATGCTCCTATATTTTGGAATGGAAGAAGATCTGTTTTCTTTACCCTCTTCAGTTAGAAACTTATACTCCCTCTATTCCAAAATTAGATATACCTATGACTTTTAATGTATTACATTTGTGAAAAAAATTCAAATTTGAGGTATATTTATTTTATTTAGATTGATATCACAGTCAATGTTTTGAAGAGAGAGAGAGAGTGTGTGTGTGTATGTATATATATATATATTTTTTGATTGATGTCACAATCAATTTTGTCAACTAACCACAATATACTACTACGTACAAATTTTGAAATTTTGACAATTGTATCATAATTTGAATTTTAAGATTTCACAAACCTCGTTTGGTAGTACTCAAAACCATCTCTAATTTTGGAACGGAGGGAGTAATATATTTCCTACTATTCATTATGTGTATGCAATTGTTTCTTTCAGTTATTCCCTACTGTGCGTGTGCTCACGGTTTCTTGATGCTCTCCTCGAGTTCATCATATTGTGTCCACTTGGAATACAACCTTAAATTTGTTTCTAATAAATATATGTTTCTCAAATGCAGATATTAGCCGACAATGTTGGAATAACTTGTAGGCTGGTTAAGGGTAGTCATTATACCGGCGTCGAGGATGATGCTGTCAACATTATAAAATTGGCAAATGAAAGGTAAACCTTGTCCCCTTCGCTGGTCTGTTTCAGTTTGTGTATTTTCTTTGATTCCCTTCTATGATTCACGTCTGTGTATAAATGGAGGGTCAGATTCTTAATTTACTGATAACTATAGTCTCAGGCCGTGCTAGCACATGCAGTTCTACGTTTATAAATTGTGGTCCCACCTACACTTTTTTCTTTTAAACAGGGAAATGTGTTTGCTTTAATAATTCTCCCATAGCTTCTTCGCACATATTGGCAACTTATTCAAAAACAAACATGGTTCTTTTAGGTTCCGTTAACTGGATTACTTGTTTATTCTTCTACAAGTCCTCTTGTATGTGCCTTAAGCCAAGGTTCTTGCTGAATATTAGTATTTTTGATTTTTTTTTTTAAATTTATAATTTCAAAAATTGGGTTTCACTTTTGTCACTAGGTTCATTTCATGCTGATGTTTGACATAGCTCTTGCATTTTGACATCAATACCTTATGTTTCCTTTAGGATTTTAGTTTCTAATTATGGCCAGCTCCATAAAAATGTCACATGAAAGGAACAGTTGCTAAAATGGTGGCATGATAATTTATGCTTTGAGTAATTCATGTCTAGTTCGTATAAGATGAAACTATCTTCAGCGTATTGCAGAGTTACTTAGTCTCCACCTAGGCTGTGCAGCTGGTGGAATCCATTACTCATATGAGTATTCTTATTTTGAAAAGATAATTGGTGCTATCTGTATCTGTCTTCAATAGCTTTCTCTGGCCTGTTATTAGTAAAAGAGTATCTGTATCTCGTTTGCATAAAGTTGGTGGACCATTGTAATAATTCAACAGTGCCACCAAAAACAGAAGAATGAAAACAAAAAAGAGTAACTAGAAACTGCAGCATGTCAGTGGCTTCTGCTCTTGTGGTTGATTAAGACCTATAAAATACATCTATATAGGAGGACACAACAATTGGACCAAGATTTCCATTGGTGCCTTTTCAATCTCTCATTCAGCATGCCCTTACGATTATATTTTCCTTTCCTTTCTGTATCTAAATTTCTTGTTTGTTTCTTACAGTGAATTTTTGGTTGATCTCATGGGAGCCCCCGGAACTCTTATACCTGTGGATATTTTTAGTACTGATAACTCCTTCAAGTCGTACAATCCAAAGTTGAGCAAATTTCCAAGTCTTCTGAGAACTAATAGCTCTGGAGTTGGTAACAGTAGACTGACCTTAACTAGTCAACTTGAAGGCAGTAGTCAAAATGCATGTGAAAATAGTTTACTCCTAAGTAGAAAATCAGGTTCTGAGAAGAAAGAATCTATACCTTCAGTACTGAGAACAAATGGTGATGGTGGGGTTGTTGGTGGTTCTGGATTTGCAAACCGAATTACTTCTAATAGTCAGTTGGACCATATCCCCTCATTGGCAATTGGAACTTCTATGTATAAAGGTGGTCGTGGGCTCAATGCAGTTGGTGATGGCTTGAGGATGAATGTTAATGTGGTACCATATAGTACCCAAAATGGCCCAGAGGACACTAAAAATCTTTTCGCAGATCTTAACCCGTTCCAGATAAAGGGGTCTGGAAAGGTTTTGATGCAGAACAATCCCACTGAGAATAATAAAGTTGATGTTTTTCAAAGGACCAGAAATAATGTTGTTTCGGGTCGACCTCCTATACCATTGAAGTGGAAGAATAATTATGCCTACAATGTAGCCTCTATGAAAAACGAACATGATTTTGTCGAGGGTCTCTTTCCAAAAAATAATTTTGAAGCTAATGATCATAAAATGTCACTGGCGTCCACCAGTTCTGCACCACTGGAAAATATTCACTCTGATAGTTCGAAGTTACATGATGACGTGGATTCTTCTATAGGGAGCAACTCAGTCACTATATTGACTGAAAGACAATTGAGTGGACTGTCCTTGGAGGAGTATACGAGAAGTACCCATAAGGAACAAAATTATAGGGCTGGGGAGTTAAGCAAAGGTGAAGAGCCAGATGTAGCAAAAGACCCCGAAAGCTCAAGTCGAACAGTTGATTCTACTAGAAGAAAGGTTGATCAAGAGATAGACGATGTTGGGGATTGCGAAATACCATGGGAACATCTTGTACTTGGTGAAAGGATTGGACTAGGTAAACGTTTTTACCTACATTCTCTATGTTTGCTTTGTTATTTCTTTCTGAAATTTATTTTGTTTTAAGCTCATTGGAAGAGCTCATGCTACTATGCTAGTACCTTATTTAGTGATGACCCCCATCAAAGGAAGAAACAGGTCAAAATTTATATAAATCTCATTTCTAAATCTCTTCATCATTACTATAAACTGCCATAAGTACATATTAGTTGCAAATTCATAAAACCATGAGATTCAGAAACTAAATTTATCCAAATGGACTCCTTTCATGTGGCATTATGGTATGGATCTGTTCCTCTTGTTATGGAGTTATTTATTGATTCTTTTATCTGGTTTTCTATATTTTTATGGTTTGATTTTTATTCAAAGTTTTAGTAGGTATTTGGATTATTGTTGCAGGTTCTATTGAGGTTAGGAAAGTTATCATTGGGCTCCTATTAAAGGGCAGTACTTTTTTATCTGACACTACTTTACGGTTGTCATTGTTGGAGAATTATTTATACTGACTTATATTTGTATGTGGGCATTTATTTATTTTTTATTATTTTCATTTTTTCTTCTACATCACATTAGTTCTCTAAAAATGGGTAGGGAAACTTGTCTACTATAATATTATAAGTTCTTGCTTTGGGTATATCTTTGTTTTTATTGCTTAAAGAGTCAATTTTGATCTGTAATGTGGATCTTAATCTCGATGCTCCCCATTATTGTTATCATTGTTGCTGTATTTATTTGTCTTTAGCAGTGATAGCACTAGTGTTATCTGGAAGGTTATATGGTGTTCATCAGTTCTTTGCATGTCCTAAGATAACTTACTCGCCTTGTTTATATGTACTTTTGGCACGTGTAGGTTCATATGGAGAGGTCTACCACGCAGACTGGAATGACACCGTGAGTTTTTTAACCGCTAAAATTATTTAATTGGTACATATATGCCACAGATAAAGAATCACACTCTATTTACTTGTCTTTGAAAAGAGAAAAGAAAAACGCTATTTATTGATTCAGGGAAATATATACTCTGTGAAAATTGTATTCTAACATCTAGTTATGTTCTGGACTGTTCAGGAAGTTGCGGTCAAGAAGTTCCTTGACCAGGATTTTTCGGGGGCGGCTTTGGCTGAGTTTAGGAGAGAAGTAAGTAGTGAACGTTGATACTTGTTCATTTTATGATTCATTAGGTTTTCAGAAAGAGCAAGAAAAAAGAAAATCACATTCTATTATCTCATGCTGCGGGATGAAATGCTAATTGCTGAACTACTTCTTGCAAACTTGATATCGTACGACAAGAAGAAACTGCATTCTGATAGTGTCACTTGAAGAATCTGGCATTGATTTTTCTTCGTCTTCCAGATCTCTGTCATGATTGGTAACAGTTAAAACATTAGAGATAGCTGTATTGGTGCTTCTCTGTCCTTTCCATTTTTTGGCGACAAAGCGTGGATGCATATATTACTTGTTTGATTGTTTCTGACATACTGAGCATGTTGAAAATTTTAAAGAGTAGGACATTGATGACTTGCAATATTTTATTACTTCTACTAATCTTGTATCATGTGCAATGTAAAACTTGTCCTCTAAAAGATCATAGCATAAACGAGTTGTCAACAAGGATTACTTGTATGCATTTGGGTTTTTAGATAGTAGAGAAGTCATAAGTCATAATGTGAAGGACATGTAATATTTAAGACTTTTCCTTCTGATGCCTACTTATTTAACAAGTTATAGTTAATCCCTTTCTTTTTTACCCGTGTATGTTTCTGTGTGTGCGTGTTTGCTACAATAGAGTTGGTGGATGATTTATATGGTAGTATATCTGTCAACATAACTAAACCTCCTGAATAGTATTTCTTTACAACGTTTGGAAACTAAAAACATAACTTCATCATGTGGATAAATTGGCAACCAAACAGAACTTAACGTTTCTTAAAATTAAGGCATAAGTACTGACCAAGCATTAGTGGTTCTTCATGTCAGGTGCGCATAATGCGCAGATTACGCCATCCAAATGTTGTTCTTTTTATGGGTGCTGTGACTCGCCCTCCTAACCTTTCGATCATCACTGAGTTTCTCCCAAGGTATATTGGTTATTTTTCTTTGGTATATTAATTGTATAGTTGGGTTAATTTTCCTTGCAAGGAAAGCATGATCATATGTATTAGTAGCACATTACGCTTCGAGGTTAAGATTGTACCCTTGGTCCCTTGTATAAACTTGAATGGGAGTTGAAAAGGAAAGCAAGTTTTGAAGTGGAGTACGAATCCTCGATCCAATATGATCTCTTTTAAGTTCTTTTAGATTTCGTCAATACTTAGTAAGTATAACTCTGCATCATATAGAAAATTGACAAATAAATTGGAAGACCGAGAGTATATGAACCCTTTATCTAGGATGATCTATTCAGTTTCTAGATTTCATCTTTATTTATTAATCTCTAAATATAACCAGAAATTCAGGATGTTCGGTTTTGTTTTCCTTCTCAAAGCTTAAACGCTTTCATCTATATCTAGAAGTTATGCCATGGAGGTGAAAGAAACTGCAGTTGGTTTATCTTTCATGTTGAAGAACTAAAAGGTGGTCCACCAGCCTCTGTTGACCCTTTAACTTAAACCGACTAGATAGAGAGTAGTTCCAGCATCAATTTCTTTTTGCCTTCTATTGTTAATAAAGTGAGCATCCACTTCTAGAATTTAAGCGACCAATATTATATGTATGGATGTGAGTGCTGCTTGGTCGACATCCTGTGTCAGTTTGAACTCGACACTAAGTAAAACATGTAGTGCTAGAAATTTACAATTGACCAGCCATCATCGTGGAGTTAAGCTTCCCACATTTAAAGAGTTACCATCGAAAAGTTTAAATGTGAACATCTATTTTGGGATAGACTGCCATTAATATACAAGGGTTCTTTTCAAAAAAGTTAGTTGATTATATAATGTAATTGTAATGAGTTCATTGCGTGTGAAATTTTAATTGATGGACTGAAGCATAGATGTAGTGTATGTAAAGTAACCATAAAAATGAAATTATACTCTATTTGGCAGGCTGCTTTGTTCTCTTAATTTTTCCTTTTTGTGAGAGCCTGCTGCTGTTATCAAAATTTATATATCTAGGATTGGCTGAAAATAGTTAGGCTTGGTCTCCCTTTTTTTCACTGATTCGATTAGGATTCTAGTATATGAATCCCGCGAATGATTGGTCCGTAGTTCTCGTGTACTAGAAATCATCTGCAGTGTACTATTGTGATAATTTACTGAATGGATGTTAGACCGTAAGCCATGAGGCCATGTGAACTTCCTTTCTGATTGATCTGGAGATTAATTTTGTGTGGGGGATAGTAATCATGTATGCATATGAGTATATATTGATTGTTTCTTCCTCGGTCCTTGTCTAACATACTTGCACTTGGTTTTCTAGGGGAAGCTTATACCGGCTTATTCACCGACCTCATTCGCAAATTGATGAAAAGCGTAGAATCAAAATGGCTCTTGATGTGGTGAGAGATTTTAAATCTCCCTTTCCCTGACCCTACTCTTTCATTTTTGCTTAAGCTTCCCTGGTTCGGTATGGTTCTCTCAACTAGAAATTATTCATGCTTTGCTATTATTTCTAAATGCCCCTATTATGCAGGCCAAGGGTATGAATTGCTTGCACACAAGCATCCCAACAATTGTTCACCGTGATTTGAAGTCACCAAATTTGTTGGTTGATAAGAATTGGAATGTTAAGGTGTGGTTTATTCATTTTCTATCCTACTGCTTGCATTTGTTGCCTTGCCATGGATTATCCACCCATGCACAAAGCTCGAATATTGACTAGTATCAAACAGTGTAAAACAGAATACTAGTCTGTATTTCATTTTTGTATTTATTTTTATTATTACATTTGGTTTCATAAATTTGAATTTTAACCCTACAGGTAGGTGATTTTGGGTTGTCACGTTTGAAGCATAACACATTTCTGTCATCCAAATCAACAGCTGGAACGGTGAGGTCTAAATTAATATATACATTATATTAAAGGAATCTTATTAATGTTTCAACTGATATGACAGTTCAGAATCCTGTCGTTTGTAACTTTTGACAACAAGTTGCAATTCTTTCTGATCAAGTTTTCTTTGATGACTTAGCCTGAGTGGATGGCACCAGAAGTTCTCCGCAACGAAAATTCAAATGAAAAGTGAGTAAAATCTCGGCATTGTTGTTTTGGTGGTTTACGTCATATACCAAGATTAATACATAACTAAGCTTTTGAGGATGATGATGATATATCATTTTTGATTTTAAAATAGCAGACCCAGCTGCTTCAGGATTCTCCTCAGATTTTTATCTTGCATGCGTAGCCAAACATATACTTAATTTACAGCCCAGTGATATTTACTCCATTTTTCAAAATCAGCTTTGGTTATTCCTTTTCCTGTGTTTTATACTGGACGTGCAGGTGTGATGTATATAGTTTTGGTGTCATTCTATGGGAGCTTGCAACCCTAAGATTGCCTTGGAGTGGAATGAATCCAATGCAAGTTGTGGGTGCAGTAGGTTTCCAAAATCGTCGCCTTGACATCCCCAGTAATCTTGATCCTCTAGTTGCAAGGATAATTTGGGAATGTTGGCAGACGTAAGTTACTGCATATTATTATTCTTTTTCACTCTCTTGGGAGAGATGCAGCTTGTCTAAAACAGCACACATTTTGAAACTAGTTTGTTCTAGCTGATTTATTTGTTGTGTACACCATTCCTTCCAGTGATCCGAACCTGCGACCTTCGTTTGCACAGCTCACCATGGCTCTGAAACCTCTGCAGCGGCTGGCCATTCCTTCACATATGGATCAGCCAACCTCACCCTTGCTACAAGAGATCTCAATGAATTCATCACCTTAAAATCTCTCTTAAAATGTATAGTATAAAACAGGGTATCATTTATGTTAAAACCTGAAATGAGTTTAGAATATGAACTGGAGGGGCAACAATTGAACGAGATAGAGGATAATATGATATGAAATAATGAAGAAGATGAAGGCGTTTGTATTAACGGAATTGATGGGTGTATATATCATTACATTTTTCAAAACAAAAATGGGAACTCTGTTGATGAGTTTACAACATATAGTTTTATAATGCTTGCTACTTTTGTTAAATTTCACATATTGATTGCTTTTTCCTAATATTCTTTCTGTTTTGAAAAAATGAGTCTTGAGAAAAAATGATGGATCAATATTTATTTATTTTTCTCTTATGAAATGATAAAATCACGAGAATTTTTATTTTTTCTCGAATTTGTCATTGAGAGGTAAAGGATTTAATCTTTTTAAGAAATAAAGTTTTTTGTTGGAATATGAATAAAACTGAAAAACTCCTTAACTTTTGAAGGGGGTTATTAGAACGAATCGTACTTTTATCACTAAACTATACCCGCTATAATGTAATTATTGTATATAATTGTATATAATCAATTTATTCATTTTGGAACGAATGAAGTATAATACGAGCAAGTATGTTTATGACAATGCTTTGCCTTTCTTTTTTGGACGTGTGTCAAACAGTAAGTTGAATGTGTTGAGGGTAGGACTGTTAAAAGAGTCAAGTTTGTTGAGCTTGAGTTTAATCCATTTAGTTAAATGAATTTTTTTTCTTCTTGAGTTGGCTCGTTGAACTTAAACGAGTCTGTTAATCGAATGTTTAATGAGTTGAAGTCTACTTTTTTCATTAATAATATGAAAATAATTAATATTATTGAGTTTTTATTGAATTGAGTTTTAAATGAGTTGAGTTTGAATAAAGTTGTATTAAACTAAATGAGTTTTTTTAACGAATTCGAGTTGAGTATTAAATAAATTGAGCTTAAGTTTTAATTGAGCGAATTCTCAACTAGTTTAGCACCTCTAGTTGAGAGAATTTATCCTCATGAATATGGTTTTTAAAATTTCAAACTTTAAGAGTTAGTCGTATTAAAGTAGTGATAACTTCTCATTCATAGGTTTTCTAGAGAAACACAATAGAAGGATAAATTCATTTTTATTAGACCTGATAATCTTATCTATGATAAACACAAAAATGATATATTTATTTATGCCTATATTTTATGTTTTCATATTCGTATTTGTATTAACTAATGATTTTTTTTTTCAATTTTTGTAGACACCTAGGTTTCAATGTAATGAGGTTAAAATATGGAGAAGAGCCTAGAAAAGAAATCCATTTTGTAATAACATTTATGGAGCTCAAGAATGAAATTTAATTTGCAAGAAGAATTTGGAGTTCAAGAGAAAAGTCCAATATCAATCCAAGGCCAAAGATAAATTCTAGAAGAAAAAATAATGAAAAATAAATAATAAGCAACTAGCAAAACTCAAGTAGCTCAAGAATTTAAGTTGTTCAAGAACTCAAATTGCTCAAATAACTCAATAAATTCAAGTTGCTTAAGTAACTCAAATTGCTCAAGTTGCTAAAAATCATTGGTGAAACAAAAGGCCACAACTCCTTATACTATTCCAAGCTTTGGGAGCACTCATTTCTTCATCGTATAAATAGACTACATTAAGATGGGAGAGTGAGACTTCATTCTCTACGTATTTACTAACATAGTCACCAAATTCTTTCTTTTTGAAGTAGTAATAATTAACATAGTTGTTATTTTGTTTTATTTCTTAAATAGTTGTTATAATTTTTATTCATGATAATTTTATAGCTAGCTAAATCGTCCGATCTAGGATGACAAGGAAGATAAGCAAACTCATGACATAAATCATTATTCTCTTCTAATATTAATACTTCAATGTTTAATTATTTCACATTCATGTTTCAGTTTCAAAATACCTTCATTTATCTCTTAGTAATTTTTATATGGATGAAGAGGTATTGATGGGCTATAGTTGATAATAATTTTTTCATAGCCTATGCTTGCCCAAGTTACATATAAGAATTACTATATAAAAGGGAAGGAGAGATCAATTGGAAATAAAAGTTTCACTTTCTGGATGGTGCATACTTGGCTGGTGGCGTAATTTGAGTTAAAAAATAAGAGAATCTAATTCATTTTTGTGAGTATTATTTTGTAGATTCAAAATTATAGTTCTATTTCTTAATATAAACTTCATTCTTTAATTTATTATTTCATTATTTCTTAGTTTTATTAAACAAATTCTCCATTGATACTTATAATTCACTCGAAATATAAATTAAGGATATAAAAATAAACAATATTCACCAAGTTACGAAGAAATTGAATCGTAGGAACTCCCTTAAATCTTAGATCTAATTAACCCTTATAAGACACTTCATACTCACAAAATTACTAAGGATTTAAAGCCAAGGAACTTCCTAAAACCTTGGCTCTAATTAGTCCTTATAAGGTGAATAATACTAACCAAGTTACGAATAATTTGAATAGTAGAAATTCCCTCAGATCTTGGCGCTAATTAACCCTTATAAGGTGCTTCACACTTATGAAGATACGAAAGATTTGAAGAGTAGGATGATAGGCTTATGTTAGAATACCTTAACTGTGATTGATAATGCCCATTTACTTATAATATTATTCATTGTAACATTTTCTACAAACAGCAAAAACCCTGGCACAACATGTGATGCCCCCAGTTCTCCACCTATCAAATTTCAGTGGAAAATCAGTTGTCAAACATTCACTACATAAACATGTGGTCATTACACCACTATTTTCCTTGTTTGTGACTACCCAAGATCATACATAAAACATCGTTTTATTACATTGCATCGGAATCGTTTATTACAAACAAGGTAATTTATTAATATTGATATATTGCATACATCAAGTTAGACAAATTCTCAGTGCTCGCTACTTGTTCATACCTAACCAACATCCTTCGAATACTCCCTTCCTGGTCTATTCTACTTGTAAAACATTTAAAACATAAAACAAGAATGAGCGATAGGGCCCAGCAAATACACCACTCTCAAGGCTAAGTAAAAAACTTTCAAACACAAGTACAAATGCTTACATATTAAAATAAAATCATTTTCTTAAAAATTCCTTACATTCAAACATTAAACCATTCTGAAATAAAAATCTCCTTTTGAAATCAAAATCATTTTGAACCTACGAGCATATGGTGAATTCCATTGTGCTATCACAGTTTATGAGCATTAATATAGACCGTGTAAATATCTTGAAGCTAGTTAAAGTAAGCATGCCCAACCAACACTTCTTCTTATTTAGCCTGGACACATAGCCCGGACCAAACTACAATTTTTCTCACCCAGCCAAATGCTCAGTCTAGACTGAGGTACAACTTACTCATCTAGCTAAACACGCAGTCCAACTGAACTACAATATGCTCATCCAACTAAATACATATTCCAACTGAACTACAATCTGCTCATCCAGTTGAACACACAGTCTAATTGAACTATAGGAAACTCATTGTGAGAACCCGAAATATTAATAAAAGTTTATTTAAAAATTATTATTTAAATGAATATATGTACTTTATGTATTGCTATTTTTCAAACAATTGATCTAAAATAAAAATAAATTTACCAAGGGCATTTTGGTTATTTTGAAAAAAGTTATGACCAAGGGCATTTTGGCTATTTTGAAATATATTATGACCAAGGTCATTTTGGTCATTATGATAACGATTTCAAAAAGTGTTTAAAAGCATTAAACAATCAAAGTTTTAGAATCAACGTAGAAAAATAGTGATACGAAATACAATCGATTTTTCGTTTTGATCGGGTTTCAGAATGACTTTAATAGATAGCACCGTTGGAATCGCAGTGCGCCAAAATGTAAGAATAGAGTATAATATTATATTATATTATATTTTATATATATATATATATATATATATATTTATTTATTTATTTATTTATTTATTTATTTAATTATTTAAAATATTATTATTTTAATTAGTTCGCAAAACGAGGTAGTATAGCATAACTATGTCCTGGAATACACCCATGTGGGCTAGTCCACGTGGACCAATCAGAGGTTGCCGCATCAGCCAGATCCAACAACCCAAACCCAGATTTGATGGATACCCACTCTGCAAGAACATTGTGACACTCAACTTTTCAGCCGATTTCAATCACTATTCCAATAATCTTGATTGAAATTGAGATATGTAATTGATAGCGCGTAACCTAAGCTTTAAATACGTGCCTTGGTTGCCTATAAATAA
Organism: Pittosporum tobira; assembly: GCA_032359685.1. NCBI lineage: Eukaryota > Viridiplantae > Streptophyta > Magnoliopsida > Apiales > Pittosporaceae > Pittosporum > Pittosporum tobira. The sequence continues at coordinate 1,690 of JAUMHB010118227.1, read as the reverse complement.
GTCCAATTGTTGCTTTAAATCAAAGCCCAAACCTAGCAACTCATAAACGGGTATAAAAGTGTTCTTCGGCAAGAAAATTTAATTTTTGTAAATTGATGTTTAATTGTTAAAATTAAGTTAGGGATATTGTTTCTGGGGATCCATAAAATCAATTTGAACCATCAATTGATCATTTTGGTGAAGAAACAAGGTTGTAAAAGCTGATTTTTGGTCGGGGTCAAACCCGACTTATTCTTGAGCAAAGTTTTGATTTTTCTCCTTAAATTGAGTTTGTTGGATCGATTGATAGTTCTAATCGATTTCTGCAGTCTCAAGGATCATATAAATAGTTTTTATTTTACTTTTCATGTTGTTTTTCGACCAAATATGAAAATTCTTTAGTTCGGTTGCCAGCGGCAATGACCAACTGGTCGGACTTGAAGAAGATGACCTAGCAAAGCTAAAATCTCATGTTTCAAGCAATGGGGCAGTGAATTTTAAGCCTAAGATCAATGAACAAATCACAAAAAGCCATTTCCCGTCTAAATTCGTGCATATATGCACGAGAATGACAGATTGTGCCTCTGTCGACACTGTCATCGGCCGACAACCATGTATGGTGATGGTAGCTTTCCAGCAAAGGTCAAATGGTCCAGTTAAAGGTCAAATGGTCAGTAGTCAAGGCTGGTCAATGGTCAAGACTAGTTAAGGTCAAATGGCCAATGGTCCAGTCTGGTTAAGGCTAGTCAAGGTCAAATGGTCAATGGTCCAGTCTGGTCAAAGGATGGTCAAATGGTCAACTGATCAAGTTGGTCAACATGATCAATTGTTGTCCAAATTATTTGTAAAATGCTTTGGTTAAAATTTGCGAAAATACCCCTATGCCATATTTATAGAAATACCCCTATGCCATATTTACAGAAATACCCCAATGCCATATTTACAGAAATACCCCTCTGCCATATTTACAGAAATACCCCTTTGCATATTTATAGAAATACACTTCTGCCAAATTTACCAAAATACCTTTCTATCATATTTTTGTAATTTCAGTCATTAAAAATTTCTAACCAGGAATGGGCTTAAATTTGGTGGGCGGCTTGGAAACGTGCTTTTGAGCACAACTCATTGCTTTGCCATGGGCACCATTAGTCTTAGATGTTTTGCGCTTGTTTAGATGGGTTTTTGGACTTTTTAGTTATTTATTTAGTTATTGTAATTATTTATTTCATTAAAAATTATCGTGAAATAATTTTATTTGATTTTTTTCTATATTAAATTACGAAGAGTTGTAAACCCTAATTTTATAGGAATTATATATTGGTCCAAACAATTAAGGATCCAAAATCGTATTTTTAGGGTTGACATCACTCCGAGATAAATATGAGGAGAAATTGTGAGGAAAGTAACAAATGACAAATTGTCAAGATAATGACAATTTTGCCCTTTGAAATGTTGTGTACGTTTAAGTCTTTTTAAATTATGAAAACTCCAAGATGCTTAGGTTTATTTTGAGAGTTAGCGACCTATATTAATACGACGATACTAACGATAGGCCGTTATTATTATAGGAACATATGAGAGAGAGATGAAGCAAAACCTACGGTTGTCAACCGCATTACAAGGAAAATATTGAAGCTTCATTTAAGGCAAGATTTTTACTCTCCACTTATGTATAAGTTATTGTTCACTTATGCATGCCAATTATTTG
>JAUMHB010118116.1:9893-26038 GCA_032359685.1 Pittosporum tobira | reverse complement strand
GAATATTTGTTTACATTCCAAACATCCCACCACCAGCAATATTAGAGCATCTTCGGCAATCAACAAAGCCAACTCATCAGCAAGCGAACGTCGATCCTGACTGGATTAATCCGTTTCACGTAAGGAGGATTGCGGAGTTTATTGCTTTTTTAGTTTCTTATAAATAATTGTAAGAGATTTACTATATCTGGTTACATTTTTCTTAAATCATTTAGTCAGGTCAAACACATCGAGCTTCTATAGGATCTTTATTTTTTGCAGGAGTATCTGCCAGTTCCTATTCAACTACAACATCGATCAGTCTTCGTATCAGGTATGTGCCCTCCTACTTTATTAATATGATTTTGTAAATTAACTTTTCTTACTAGATAATTTATTTAGTACTCTCTTTGTTCCATATTATATGTCCTAGTTTGAATTCTAAGATAAAATAGATCATTTTAATATTAATAACTAAATATGTTTACCAGTCAAATCTCTCATACCCTTTTTTTATTTTATTTTATTTTTTGGGGAACTTGACAAACTGAGAAGTGATATGAAATTCAGGGCAGAGGATCACATTTTGGAATGCAATTCAGTCAAGCTGGAAGCTCCATTCAAGCAGACGGATCCAAGAACTCAGCCTCTTCGCCCTCCAGCAGTAAGCTGCTCGGAATTGTTTGTTCTCCCTTAGTCCCTTGAATGCTGAAATTTTAGGTCAAATTATTTTGATGAAAAATTATCTAACTTTTTACAACAAGTAGTAACAATTTAGTAAGTTTGCTAGTATATCTATAGGTCCACTCTTCTTCCTTTTTTTTTTTTTCCCGGAACTTGACAAATTGATAAGTGACATGAAATTCAGGGACGAGGATGGCATTTTGAACTGGATTTGAGTCAAGCTGGATGGTCCATGCAAGCAAAATAAGGATGGACTCGGTTGCCTCCTCAACAAGAGAACACCATCGGAATGCAACAACTCTGAGACCACCACCATTTATAGCTGGCCAGAAGGGTCCAAACAGTCAGCCTCTTCAGCCTTTGGCAGTAAGCTATATACAGTTGTTATTAACTTTGTTCGTTTCTTAAATATTGAAATTTTAGATCAAATTTACAATTTTTGAATCAAAATTTATGTTACTTTTTACCAACAAAAGCAATGAGACTATAAACATTATGAACTATATTAAATTTACTACTAACTCACTGTCGATGTGCTTTAAAATTTAAATTAATGTATTTATCACTTGTAAAATTTGGTAAAATGACCTGAAAGTTCAAGTTAAATCAGTTTTTGTGTGACATATGGAATACGTAGACATACTTAAACAAGAACGTGACACATTGAAAGTAATACGTATACTCGACATGAAACGAATTTACTTGTCTTTGTATATTCCCCAAATCCTAAAAAGAATGACCGATGACTCCATTATTTGTGAAGTAAAATGTTGCGTTATATATCATTCATTATTTTCAGAACAAATGGAGTATTTGTATAAAATATATTATATCGTATAGTAGATATAAAAATTCCAAATTCTATGCAAAAAGAATATTAGAAAACAATCTTATAAAGTATGAATTCCTAATTCATGAAATAGATACACTAGATGACTATTCTAGCCTACGTAGGGCCATAAAGAATTGCCTAGAGCGTCCTAGGATGGCGCCTCATAGTTTTTTAGGAACACTGATATGCTAATATATCTCTGCGGCTTCCGTTTTTTTGGTTTATTGGAACTGGACAGATTGACAAGTGATATGAAATTCAGGGTGGAGGATCCCACTTTGGAATGGAATTTAAGTCAAGCATCTTGTATGCCTCCTAGACAAGAGAACAAAATGGGAACGCAACACCTCTGAGGACAGCCACCGTTTATAGCTGGCCAGATGGGACCAACCAGGCAGCCTCTTCGGCCCCCCAGCAGTAAGCTACTTACAATATCTTAATAATTTATTCATTACCTAAAAATTGACATAATTTAAATTTTTATGTCAAATTGACCAATTTTGAATTAGAATAACACTATTATCTACAAATATACACAATGAGACTATAATTATTTGAAAGTAAATTAGATGTACCACTAACTCCTTGTATGTTTGTTTGAAAATTTAAACAAATTTTTCTAATTATCAATCCTAAAATTTGTTACATTCGCTTGAATTTTAAACAAAATCAATTTTTTATGAACAGAATTAGGGTGTACTTAAACGTGAACACGATGCACTAGGTACAAGACAAATTTTTCTAACACGAACAAGTAGTGGTAGGTGGCTTCTGTTAATAAATAACCAGTAGTGCAAACGGCCTTTACATTTATCCAACCATTAAGCCACAAGTGACTTCTATCTTTTCTTTCAGGGAGGAGCTTCACATTCTGGAATAGAATTCAATCAAATTGGAAGATCCAAGCAAGCAGAAAGAGAATCATCCACCAGACTTACAAATATTTTAGTTTGGTCTCTTGGACCACCTAAAAATGGTGGTTGCCAAAATCGATGCTCAAAAACCTAAACATTTTTTTAGTGGAGAAGCCAGTATCTCGATACACATAGGATTACATTTATCGCACTAGGCATATCATTTGTTTTAAATATGAAAAGGCCACCTTTAGAGCATATTTCCCGTTGCATGAGTGTATAAATCGCCCAATTGATAGACCATCTTACGTCATAGAGATTAGGGAATTGTGACTCTTTCCATGTGGAAAAATTTCTGGAAAAGCATGCCTCTGCTGGGCAAGGTGGGAAGAAACTGACTAAAATGTTGATGTTTTTTGAGGGTTGCCCCAAGCCATTCGGTTGTACTGTAAGCTCACAATATTATTAATAATTTTTGGTTATAATTTATTTTTGACTTTGTGCTTATACTATTTTTATATATTGAACCCTGAAAAAAAAAAAAAACATTGTCAAATTAAAGCTCAACCACGCGATATTTTTAGAAATCAAATATTTCGATCAAAATTTCGTCCAATTTTAACCAGAAAATGATGTCATGCAATTTTTTAAAGGCAATATCATAATTTCACCCAACTAATATGACAAAATAAGATATTGAACCATAACAAAAGAAAAACTTAGAAATCAAAGCTCAAACTAAATAAATTTTTAAACATCAAACATTCGTTGCCAACTTATACAATGGTTAAAATCAACTTAGAAAATTACCATTGAGCTAAGACCTTATTATACGACTTTCTTCATCTTCCTTTATTACTTCTTTTATGGGGTGGATTATATACTACACAAATATACTATATAAATAAACAAAGCTACAAGGAAATCACGACAGGAGTATATTTACTAAGTCATAGTTCTTTCTCTGTAAGCAAGATAGCAATGGGTGATTCCTGGTTTAATACCTATAATTCTATAAAAGATTAATACATTCTCTGACTTCTTTGTTGTCACTAATCTTCCGACTACACATAAATAACAAATTACAATGACCAATTAGTTTGTGATAGTCACAGCATTTCATCTGTAGTCAGTTGTATGCCTTGGTATAAATAGCACTCCTCATACCTATTTACTTGATTTTAGGAGGAATTGACGAAAGACAGGACCACCCTTGGATGATGTTTGCACTTGCATAATGTGATTTTATCAACCTTGAGGATTTTCGTGATATATATATATATATATATATTAAAGTCATCTCAATTGGAAGATCTTCTGCTCAAAGGCGAGGAGTTTATAATTTCCTGACCAAGCTCGTGTATCTTGTTGAGTAGAAGCATCTGCTCAGTCTCGAGCTGGACCATGTACTCTTCTTGTGTATCGTATAGGGTTTCCAGCTCACTAAGAGATGCTGAGAGCCCTTCAAGGTTTTCATCCTCAACTAATGATTGAAACTTGATCATCATTTGCTTCATCTGATCACAAACCATTTGGAGCAAAACGTGTCAAACGAGGTGAATTTAAAGAATAATAAAGTAAATATTTGAATTTCAAATTTTAAATGGTAAATATGAAATTTGCCGAAAACCATGATAATGGTATATTTACTTTAGAGGGCTAATAGTAATTACAGTTAAAATGAGATATATGAATTACGTCCAATGATCGAAATTGCATGCATATCAAGTTTATTAGGAATTTATGTATATCAAGTTTATTAGGAATTTAGGATATAGATTATTTGAAGATGTTGGTTATACTCCTTCAGTTCAATAAAAAGAGTCTCATTTGAAAATTATGCAAATAAAGTATATTCCTTCCACATTTACCCCTTAACAGAATGAGCGGTTACTTTAGTAGCGAGGGCATAAAATGAAATTGTAATAATCAAGTTCGGGATATTGTATCGTTTTCTACTACAGTCAAAAACGTAGGATTCGTAAACAAAAAAAATCCCAAATGGGACACTTTTTGTGGGGAACAGAGGGAGTATAATTTTACCTGGCTCGAAATATGTTGGGCTTTAGTTGAGGACTCTGAGTCCAAACTTGATTTCTTCTGTATTTCTGGAACTTTTCTAGTGATTTGAATATGGATCTCACCCCTTTTCACTCCTTGAAGTGGAATCCACTTGTCAGCCATCTGGTTCACAGGCAACCTCTGATATTCTACAACACAATCACCTATACTTGACGTGGGTAGGAGGGCGTTGTGGTCTTTTACGTGCAACTCCAAAGGGCTGCCATCATCGGGAAATTCTAAGGTCTGGTTCCACTTTGGATTTAGCGTTTTATACATAATCTGCAAGGTGAAGCAATGCAATATTCACTAGCTTATTAAAAAAATAAAAAAATAATTAAATTAAATTAAATTAAGAAATTAAGATTAGTAGGGGAAATATCATAATGTATGATGACTACCACATAAAAAGTGTTAACCGTGAACCCCTGAAGAAATTATGCCTTGTGCAGAAAAACATTACTAGCTTCGTCCACAAAAAGTGTCCCGTTTACAATAGCATAACGGAATTTGATTAGGAGTTGGAGCATGAGACTGTAACTGTGATGCTAAACTTGAGGACACTGTCATTTTATTCTATCATCATAAAAATGGAACTCTTTTTGCTGATAAAATATAAAAAAGGGACTTTTTTTTCTGTGCAACAAAGAGAGTATCGATTTTCAATTGCATTGCTACTAACCTTGGTCCTTCTCTTCAAGTTTCCGTATTGTACCCTAACATAGGGATCACTCGTCCCCCTGATATCTGCAGCAACAAGGTCTCTTCCTTCAATAAGAGAAAGTTCAATCCAACCATTGCCTGAACCTCCATTTGAACCCTAAAAGTAAACAAGAGATATATATTTTATTTTATTATTTTATAAAGTAATTATAAATAAAAGTGAAAAAGAGACTAAGAAAGATACATCTCATCAAATGATGATTGATGACATGATTATTAAGTTGAAACTCGTAAAATGCATACCTTAGATCCTTCATTATCATCAATTTTCACTGCCTCAATTTGAAGCCGTAATTCTCCAGAATTCACCTTTTCAAGGGGTACCCATACGTCCCTGACCAAACCTTCTACAAGTCCTTCCAAGTTTACTCGTGCACCACCAATGTTGTCATCTCCAAAGGTTTCTTCATTATAGCATCTTAGCTTAAGATATTCACCATCTCCTATCTCATCAAATTCAAACCTCTGGTTCCATATAGGACTTTGATAATGTTGATTACTTTTAGTTTTTTGGACAGCCTGAAAAGAAGAATCTCATTATCATCAGTGTTTTAAAAGTCCATAGCTTTTTAAATTTATGTAACTATATAAACCATATATTACAAGTAAAGATTCTAAATTGTACATGAAAATTAGCAAGAAGATAATCTTGAAAGTCAAAATGAATTCTTATCGATCATTTAATAGCTTCAAGTCCAGTTCTAGGACACTGATTATCGTCAAGAGATTTAACAGTAAATTTTCCAACTACCAGCATAACTAATATCCTACTTTGTACAAGATTATCAATCCAGTTTATACAGAACTTGACTTTTAATACTAAATACTGTGAAGAGAAGGGGGAGAAAAAAAGAATTATGCTAATATTCTGAATATTGAGGAATAAGAAAGCTATACCTTCCCGTATTGAAGTTTCACGTACGGATTACTTTTTCCAGATTTATCTTTAACTATAAGATCCCTTCCTTCAACAACAGTCACATAAATTTTCCTTCCAGTTCTAGTTGGAAAATTTGATGGCCCATAGAGCGATGAAGCTCGAGAGTTGAGATGGAAACTGTTCAAGCTATGTGAACCATCGGAAAATTGCCATTCTTTCAGTACAAGTTTAATTGTCAACTGCAATTTTGTTTTAGCAAATAAAAGAAGAAAATCAGCTAAACAGCTACTAGTCAAAACTAGGGGGAAAAATAATAGGTTAATATTTCCATTTTCTCTTAATACAAGTAAGTTTTAGTAAAATTTTCTTTTTCAGGAATTGATTTTTAGTTACAACATTAAATTGGAATATCAAATCATCGTTTTTGCACAAAGTGAAAACGAATCAAATTTCTGATAAATTACATTATAAAGTTCATATAGTAACTGCCTGATAAGGCCAATATGAGGCAATAGAATATTAGATCTTCTAATGAAAAAAATTTGCACAAAAGTTTCTGTCCGAGATAGTAGTTTAAGGTAAGAGCAAAACATACCTCCCCTGAATTAACTCCCTCAAATGGAACTGTCATTTCAACTTCTTTTCCACAAAATTCAGCGTGCTTGGCTATCACACTGGATTCTGATCCAACGGCCCAGAACATTGTTGAGTCATCTGCAACATATTTCATCTGTGATCACCGGACATAAGAATGCATATGTTACCAGATGCCAAATATCGAAAAGGGAAAGAAATCTGAAGTCCCTTGGTGGGGGGGGTTTAGGTTGACTTGGACATCATTTATGCAGTAAAATACAATGTCCTTTTAAAAAAAAGTTAATTGCCTGATAAGGAACTGAAGAAAAGAATATTTCAAAGGCAATCATCATCTAAGGCATTAAGCTGTTTATTTATATTCTTTTCATTTCACCAAAAGAATCCCAATTGCAAAATTACAAACTTTCAATATATACTTTCATGCCATCTTTACCCCTAAATATAACAAGTGATTAGGGGTAGCAGTATAGGAAATTTGTGATGTTAAACTTGAGGACATTACTTAATCTTATACTATCAGCTACAGAAATAGGACTCTTTTGTGGAACAAAAAGATTTGCATATGGGACTATTCTTGTGTGACGGAGAGAGTAGCTAGTATCATTAGTGGGTCAGGTACCTTGATCTGACAGCTTGATAGATAATCATATTTTACACCACCTGGAGTACATTCATAAAGATGGAATCTAAGAGTCCCTGTATCTTCGTGTAGGACCATATTGAATGTTGAATCCCATTTAGGGTATGTTCCCTCTCTCACGCCCGTTCTCCTGGTTAAGTCCTCGAGCTCAACCTCCACAAATGTCTTCATGTTTTTATTCTCAAGGCGCTCCTCTATATAACCATCTATCCGCTGTTTTCCTGAAGGGCTTCCCTTTAAGTTAACCCCATAAAGTTTGCTTGCGGAAAGTACGGTCACATAAAGTATGCCTCCAACAGCCTTCTTCCTTAGCTCAACACTTGGCAAGGAGAAACAGCGACGATGAGGTTCAACCATCGTCTTAGCTAGGCTGTCAGTGATAGCTTTAACCTGCAAAGGGAAACGGGAGGTCTTCGTAAATTCAATAGAGATTACTACCTCTGTTTCTCAAAAAGAGTCTCATAAACAGAACTTGCAAGCTTTAAGAATATATTTTTATCCCATCTTTACCCCTAAATATTATTATTGCTTAGTTAGTGGTGGTGGCATGATAATGATATTGATGTTAAACTTGAGGACATTGTGTCATTTTATCCTATCATCTTATGGAGCAAAAGAAATTGCAAATATGATAATTTTGGGGCAAATAGAGGCAGTAAGAATATTATGATCTGTAATGTAGGCATCAAATTGAACCGGTTAAGATAAATACCAGCCATGACGAAACGCCTGGCAATTCTGTTGCAGGTAGTGATTGGCTTCCACCACTTCCAAATGCAACACCTATTCTGACCTCTGGTGTTGATACAAATGAATACAATATTGCCTTTCCATCCAGAACCGGCATCAAGAGAAGCTGAACTTTTTATTTGAAGAATTATCAGAATGGAAATTAACAATTATGAAATATGTAAGCCAATGTAAATAAGATGACCAAAGAGTGCAGAATGCCAGAAAAACAACTTAATCTTTTATAGGCACCACTATAACCAACAGCCTAAAAAGAAAACATAATAATAATTTATTGATGGAACCAACTTACGTCACCCTTGATGTGGATGCTGTTAATGACTATCCGGGCAGTTCCCAATAAAGGCTTTGCTAACTTAGCAAGCAACATAATACTCATGTCCGTAGTATCCCAGTCAAAACCCAGACGCATGATTTTCTGCCAACGTATGAAGTGTTAGCACTATGTCCCATTTTGTTGTATTAATGTACGTAGCAACTGCCAAGCTGAATGAAGCACCAAACAGAATATTTCTGTAAATTGCTAATATAAACACATTACTACATAGAAGAACAGCATTTGATGCTTCTATAATTACAACAGAATAAGAAACTCATTTCTTACGTTTTCCAGTACCATAAACCAACACATTTCTATAGTAATAGTTTCATCATACAAATCCATATTCCTACCATATTGTATTTGTTTGTTTTCCAATGTTTATTTAACCTAAACAAACAAAGAAATCTCAATGTAGCATATCCTTCAATATTTAGCGTATTGCCTTTATAGCTATTTTAGAAAATGCAGATATCCAGGCAGTATATATTACCATCTCGGTAATAATTTATTACTAACAATGATATGTTTACTATGAAGGAAAATAAACTAATGACGCACCCTTTTTGCATGCTTCAAGAAATTTTTGGAATAAGAGCGTCCAGATTGTCGAGATTGCAATAATATTGTCAAGGATTTGTTTCTAGTTTTTCTTGATAAATATAATCAATTAATGCTCTTTTCATAGATTAGTAAAAAGCCATAAAAGTCATAAGCAAACATGACATGCTGTAAGATTAAGGCTAGCATGACATGGAATCTGATGAAAATGTGTCCAATATGGATAAGAACGCATGTTGATGTGAAATTTGAACCCGGCAAAAATTAAAAAATAAACTAGCATATAATCGTCTGCCCAACAACTTGGTTCAATGAGAAAACAAATTCATTTTTTAAACTTCCTATAGAGCTAGACTAAATAGAATAAAGTGTCATAAGTTCAGAAATAAACAGGATTACAGACCTGATCACCTGAAGTTGACCAGCGAGTCCCATGAATCCCCAAGATAGGAGGGCTTGAACCAAGTGAAAATGATTGCAATTCTATTCTTTCCTAGAAGAAGAACAGCTTTTCAAGGTTTATACCACATAACTTCCACAATGTAGTATAGCTAATAATTCATTTATAAAAGGGAAAGTACAAGGCAACTGAACTTACAATAAGCCTGGATTTTCGGGACTTCAAGCGTTTCTGCAATGGGAAAATGTAGAAAATTAGGAAATAACAAAATTTAATTTCCATCTTCTGGGAAAATTTTATGAATAAAATCAAGTAGGCAACTACACAAAGCAAGAAGGATTCACCTCAACAATAGAGGAAAACCTAATAGAAAGCTTTGGGCACATATGGTTGGGCCAAATTTCTATCAATAGCTTGTTCAGCCATTCACAATGCTCCAACGGAGTCACAGGCTGCATAAATTTGAAAAAAACATGCAAATTTTGTTAATATAGTTCTATTAGAAATATAGATTAAAGAAGAGGAAGTGGAAGTGGAAGCGGAAGAAGAATATACCGATGTTTGTAGAACGAGTTGCTTCCATTTCTTGTTCAAGTCTTCCACAAGATTACGCTGTTGATAACTCTTGTACTGCAAGAAATGTTGACATCTCTTAAGACACCATGCTAAAAATCTAAAAGTAACTTGTATGCATTATTTCAATGACCTTCTACATGCTACCCTATATCTAAATTGTTTGGGAAAATTCACCAAGAAGATGTAACTTGTAGCTTTGCCAAAATATATTAGTGCCTAATTAGTAATTAACCCAAAAAAAAAACTCGCTCAAGTACTTCATTGTTGATATACAAGCTGGTTATATATATATTTGTAATGCACATTTCACAAAAAATTATCTCAATTGCTTAATTATTAATGCATTATATACATGAGTTGAGTATGTATAAATGTTCTTGACAGTGTTTCAAGGCACTAGATAGCATTCCTGAAGTAGGTATTTTTAACTAGAGAATGTGAAAATATCTTGGACTTCCATTCGTAAAGGCGGCCAATCTAAGGGGAAAACAGAACTATACTATGATCACCACATTCTTGAAGAGAATAACCAAATCAAGGTAAGTAATCAGTCATCAAAAGTGTCTTTAATTATATATAATTGAACAACTAAACCTCATACATATAATCTATCCACCACCCCAACTTCAACAAAACTATTAAGTTTTAGTTTAATTGAACAACAAAACTATTAAGTATTAACTATTGAAAATATCACCACAATTGCAGAACACTTTGAGAGTAACATGCATAACTACACATACAAAAATAAACTATTGCAGCATCTAGGCACATGAACAGCTCAAAGCACAAAAATATCTCATAATACATTATGAATCAAGAAAAGCATCTTTGAGTTAACCTTCAATACTATGACTATTAATAAACAATGTGGACAAAACCCAAACTACAAACAAAATTAAGTCTCCCATATGACTATTAGAAGTACAGGGCATGGATCAAGAATAAGCAAGACTCCCATATAAAAAAATGCATCAAGCCTACCTACACAATCAATAGTTACCTAAAACTGAAAAAGAGTAAATTTTTCATAGAGTTTTTTCTCAATTGAACCAAGAGTTAAAAGGGGCTTAAAATCACAAAGAACTAACCTGGATAGTAGCCCAAACGACCACAGCAAGAGGGACCCAGTTGGATAGAGAAAAAACCCATTTCTCAATAATCCAGCAAACTAAAACCAAAGGAATTCCAAGAGGGAGAAGAGGCTTTTCCACCAATAACTGGTTAAAGAAGTCAATAGCATCATTCAAATCATAACTTCTCTTCCTCCCAAGCATTTTAACAAACACTTCAAGAAACCCAATTCAAGAACTAGCCTTTCCCAGCTAAATAGATTACAGATACTTCAGGAAAATAACTTGGAAATCTGAAAAAGGAATGAATATAAAGATACCCATCACAATTTTGTCTGAAGTGGAAATATTAATAATTATTGACTTAGAAATTTGAAGAGAATGGTCAGTTTATTTTCTAGAGACTTGGAGCTTGGCAAGAGGGGAAAAGTCCAACAGCCAAATTTAGTTAAACTCCATGTAATTGACTTTTTTAGAGATTTAGCCAACAGCTTACGACCAAAAAATTTGCAAAGAGAAGCTGAGTTTGGTGGGTCCTATAATATGTAGATTTTTATATACCACATGCTAAATTGCGGAGGATGGGCTCGGTGACGGTGTCTTGGGCAACGGTCAATGTAAGCAACCTTTTCAGTACAAGTTTGAATGCTACTTTCAATAATTTTAGGTTTTAACTTAAGAATTTATTTGAATTTATAGATTCAATAATTTATTGATGGACAATAATGTATTAAGATCGTGCTACCACATCATAAATAAAATATACACTTTTAAACATTGATACTATATATTAATTGATCAAAATTTTCAAAATAAAATTTCCAATTGTTATATAGAAATCTTGATATTATAATATATATTTCTAATTTTCTTTCTCATGATTACATATCGTTCTAATTTAATTACTATCACCATAACATAAATGTAAAATTTAATAAAAGGTAACAAAAGAATTATTATTCCTAAAATTTAGATTATTAAAATAATATTTCCTAATAATTAATGGCCACATCTATAAATATATTAAATATATAATTAATTTTCTTTCTAAAAAATAATACTAAATTTTTTTTAAACAATCACTGTACATTATACAGGATTAAATGCTGATTCACTTTAAATGACATAATTTTTTAGTAACCTCACAATTGGATGAGGTAGAATTGATAAATGATAATGATGCACCACGCGTCTACGCACATTCCGTAATTTAATAGTTTTTATTGAGAATTACACATTATTAATAAAACATAATTTTTTTAAAATGTTTTTTTATCATAACAAATTATAATAATTTATTACATATAATAGTATGCAAAAAAAAATTAATAAGATTAAATGAGTTTTTTATTTTTAATTTATTATAATTTTATTAAAAGAGTAAGTTAATTAAATATAAATTAAATTAAATAAAAAATAATATATTAAAAACAACAAAAAAAATTAAGATAAATAAATAAAATTAAATAAATAAAACAAGACGAAGAAAATAATTTAAAATAATATTTCATATCTTCTCGCGTGTGCATGGGGAAGTGGGAAGAGAATAAAAGATAAGAATATTATTCTCTTTTCTTCTTCACTGTAGCGAAACAAAATAGTGTTCAAATGTCATGAAATTCGCGGCAATGTCGAGGATGAAATAGCCGTGCCGCAGGATTAGACTCCTTTTCATTATATTTAGACTCCATTTATTATCATTTAACTTTTATAAATACTAGTTGAATAATAAAATGTGTGTGTAATTCTTGAGTAATAAATAATTTTTTAAATTATTATTTTTTTATTAAAAAAATTATTTTTATCAATAAATTATGACAAAATTTCAGCAGTAAGTAACAACAAAAACAATTATTAAAATTTCCTTTGGCTTAATAGATAGATGTAAGAGTACCAATATTTAATGACACAAATATTACATATAGAGACAATATAAACAACATAATTATCTATAATAACACTAAATATATGCACTAAAACTAAATTAAAGATGTAATGCAATCTAATACTCATTTGTTTTGAAAAGAATATTATAATTTTAAAAATAATTATTTAAAAAAAATATCACAATATTTATATTAATAAAATTATGTAATTCATATCGTTTTTATGTTCACATATTTAAATAATAAATAGCTTAAATTTTGTATTTCTTATTTTTTATAATTTATGTGAAATAGGTAACCATGACATCCTTTAGAAGGGAGATAAAATAGTACAACTTTTGACTTATGAGCCTATGATTAAAGCCAATTTGGTGCAACCGAAGCCACAGGTCAAGACACAAGTACGAGATTGTTTTAGCACTAATAAGCTGCAGGCTCCCACATCTCCCATTAAAATTGTAGTATTTATTTTTTGAAATTTTTAATATTATAAATTATTTAAATTATTTTTATTTTATCAAATATGACCTACTATTTTATTTATTATTTCAACACTATGACCCACTAATTCATCCATTAATCAAATATTATAGTCCACCATTTCAATCACTTTTTTATTATTTAAAACTATAATATCAATATTATATTTTATCACTTTAACTATTATTTTACTATTTAAAACTATAATATCAATAATATACTTCATCATTTTAACTACTATTTCACTATTTAAATTATAATATTATTAAAAAAAATTTAAACAATTTATTCATAATCAAATATATTTCTTAAACTTTATAAAAAAATCAAAATATTACAATAATTTTAGAACGGATGGAATATGTTTCAAGACTTAGTTGATATTTGTAAATAATTAGAGGGCCTTTTGTGTTTGTTATGAACAGTGGTTTGTAATGCTTCTTGACAATTATTGGAATATAGATAAAAATAATTTTAATAATTATTTTATGATCAACATATTTTTTAAGTCCGTAAATATAGTCAAACAGTTCAGACTTAATTCGAGATCGTTCGTTTAACAGTTCAATTCGAAATATTAACAAACAAAATACGAGTATATTTTAAAATTTAATTAATTACTCAAATTTTATTCAATTATTTTTTTCTATTAATACTCAATACAACTCACTCGAAAATTTTAAATTATTCGAACTAAATTCGCGCTCGACTCAATTTGGTGATTAAATAAATCTTACAAAAAAAATATTTTAAATTTAATAAATTATAAGAATAAAATATAAACAAGTTATAATCGACTCAATTCAATTTATTTTTATTAATATATTTTTTAATATGCATATGTAAAAAACATGTGAAGAACAGAGTATTAATGGTTAAATCTGTGGTTAGTTATTCAGTTGTTGATTGTACGAAAAATGTGGCGAAAGACTTTTGTCAGTTTGTGAGATGAAAGTACCTCGTGGAATTAGACTCGTCGCAGATCGTGAAGTTCGGAAAGATCTAATATACATCAGTTACCCATCCATGAATAGCTCAATTGGTAAAAATAAACAAAAAATTATAATATATTTTAAATTTGATTCTTCTTTTGAACATTTATAATTTAAATGGGGTTTCTGAGCATTTATAATTTAAGTGGAGAGTCATGACGATGGAAATACTTTGCTAATTATCTCTAAAAAATAGTTGAAATACATATAAATTGGTCCAAACACCTCAGTTAACAAATAATAATAATAATAATAATAATAATAATAATATATATGTAACCATTTGATCTCAAACACCATCTAGGATTTTGGACATGATCTCTATAATTTTGTGTGTGATTGGTTCAACATTTCTCTATTAAAATATTTTTTTATGAAATATTACTTAGTGTTAAAAAGAATATTATAAATTTATTTATAATATTAAATTTATTTATTTATTATATGATTATTATTTTTGTATAAAAAATACAATGTTTAGATTAAAAAATAATATTTTTGGAACATCTCAAGATGTGTTAAAAAATGTTAAAAAAATTGTAATATTTTTTTAAAACAAATGAAAATTTTTTTTGTAAGCATTATACATGTCATTATTTGGATGGTTTAAATTTTAACTAATATCTCATTTTATTTGAATTACCGTAGGAAAAAATCTTTGTTTACTACTATTAACATGCAATTTACATTAATAAACAACTCCATTACAATTTTTAACAAGAGTAACAATGTAGAATGAATAATATATGAATAGTAAAAAAAATAGTATTTACAAAACCGATTAACCCCCAGAAATTAAAAAAAAAAAAAAAGTCAACCAAACCGACTTATACGCCAACCAAAAAACAAAAAAGTCAACCGAACCAAGCCACTTAGCCCTAAGGTAGGCAGCAGAAACAGTAACGGTGGTCGATCACCCGGTAGTTTCTGTTTTTGAAATATAAAATTTCTTTTTAAAGACAAAATCATAAAATTTATAAATTGATGTCAAGTTTTCTTTGCCTCCATTAACTGAGAACCCACGTGTCACCTATTTGTAAATTAGTGATTTTTCTTTTTGGGGGAAAAAAAATTTTCTATTCTAATTATTTACATGACAAAATGCCATACACAGGACCACTAAAAATTTTAAGTTCCAAATTACACGCGAATTGATAAAAGTACCATCAAATTGGATTTTGATGAACTTCTAAAACATTTAAACTTAAAATTCAGGTCAAGTTACGAACCCGTATTTTAAATTCTATTAATATCAAAAATAATTAATTGATGTTTTTATCCTCCAACATAGAAACTTTCGACTCTCTATTTATAGCACTCCGTAATTATAAAATTAGAGAATTTTTTGTTTGATGAAACACATAATCGGAGTCAGAATATATACATTTTCTTAACAACAAAAAATACACATACAAAACATTTCAGCAATACATTTTAGTGATCATGCATTACAACTTGTACTTTGACATCCCAGGTGCCATGAATTTTGATGTAGACAAAACATTTCAGTAATCAAGCATTACAACTTGTACTTTAACATCACAGGTGCCATAAATTTCGATGTAGCAACATATAGTCATGCACTAGATACTATTAATTGTTGAAGCTACCAGGATTAGGAGTGTTAAACGGCCAAAGGTTTGTTTAACGCTCGAATTCGGCTTGAACTCGTTAAAAAAAACACGTGTGATTTAACGAGTTAAATTCTAACTCAATTAGTTTAAAACTTGACTCAATAAAAATTCGATAATAGTAAATATTTTTAGATTTTTCACGAAAAATTTGAGCTTGACTCATTTAAAAATCGATAAGAAGTTCATTTAAGTTAAACAAGCTGAGCTTGAGCTCGAAAAAAAAA
>JAUMHB010118005.1:6706-24105 GCA_032359685.1 Pittosporum tobira | reverse complement strand
ACTAAAACGAATAAATATCTCTAATTTTGAAATAATTTTGAAACAAATAGACTATTACAACAGTTGAAGGCACTCGAATCAAAAGATTATCACTATCTTCATAGATAGTGGTAGGACACACATTATTAAAACCCTAAGGTGGCTAAATAAGTGGATTTTGAGATTGACTTCAAAACAGCAATGTGCAAGAACCAAAGCTCAAAGGGGCTCTCAGTGGGAACAACAATGATGACATTACGATAGAGATAACACCAGTACTTTCTAATGCCACCGCTCAAAAAATCGTTAACCCAATCTAATGTTTTCTTCTTTTTTCGAAAGAATGCTTATTTTGTCTGTCAGATAACAAAACGAAAAGTCCTGCAAAACCTAAGTTATAGGAATAAATTTTGGTCTATTTTAATTCTAGATTATTGGCAATATTGCAACTGCATCACAAATATATTCCAAGTTGCAAAAAAGACCTACAACCCTCAAAACGAAACAAGAATGAGGGAAAAGTAAAATGAAACTCGGGTATGAAGTAATGGGTTTTTAGATTTTGAAAAAGTCTTGGTGTTTCCACGTTTTGGACTACAAGAAACACCGACCCAGATGACATGCACCTGGGATGATCATTGTTTGCCTCATCTGTATATACATCAAATACCTTGGACTCGCAAACTTCCACCCTGTCAAAAACTTAGATAGTGCAAAATGGCCCATGAGAAAACCAGTGCTCCGATAAAAGTTGGAAGGAGAGGCCCGTGTAGTAACTCCCTTAGCATGATAATGCTGCTAATGGCAGAGACGACACAAAAAGCTCCAAAAGTCAACTCATAAAGTTACTCATCATCAGCCCCTCCTCAGTCTTGGCACTCTTCATCCCAAGGCTGTCACTGAAAGGTTGACATGGAACCAGAATTTCAAGAATGGTCGTCACAAAGTGTAACGTTTATCATTGTAAGCTCTCGTAATTGCAATCTTTTATAGAAATCCTGAGATTCATCCTGCATAAAGAGTTACACCATTAGTTTCAGAGTTCCATGGGCCCACCGGAGGTGGTGGGGGTCCTATAGCTTTTGAAACAATCTAAAATCGTTTGAGCCAATAAGCAGGAGGGAAAAAAAACATATGGGTAATCTAGTTATAAGGGAAATTTTTGAAGTCCAAGCTTATGATATAAAAACATATAAATGCACGCTTCATGAGACAAATCACATTGTAAAGGAAGAAAGACATATTACCACAGGCCTGAGCAGATCATCGAGTATCTAATGTGCTTGCGTAAGATGAGCATCAATTATCTTAAGTGGAAGTTCTACCTCAACTATTATGTGCAGAGGCTCTTTCAGGTACTCGTACCCTGGTTTTCCTCTCACATTCTCCTCCTGAAAGTAATCATTAACAAAGCTTTAATTTTTTCGAACAAGGAAGGATAGGAAATGGTCCAGGTGAAAAAATCCTGGACAAAAGATTTAAGAAATTCAATTCAAATTATCACTGTAATAAAATGGTTTATAATATAGAATGTGCCTATCTAGAAAAAAATGCTGCAAGCACAAACGCATGTTTTCAGATTATTCAGTCCATTGTTTGGGATTAACCTTACTTGCAGTAGCCCGCTCACCCTATTGCAAATTCTCCCAAAAAATTCAACAGAGAGACTATACACAGGCCAAGATAGACATCCTTCAACCAAAAATATAGAGGACTCAAGAAAAGCACTATGCCTATGGGCTATACAAGTATCTTCAATAACCAAAAGTAAAAAAATGCTATCCTGAACAGTCATTACTAGGAGAAGTAGATATTATTATTATCAAATTTTCGTCTTTTATAAGTTTAGTAGACCTTATCATTACCTTGACTGAATCATGTTCCTTCCATGTCCACTTATCAGAACCCGACACCGAGTAGTTGGTTCCACTCACTTAAGAGAGTTCCTACTCGGTCCAAGGGAACGCCCAACAAAATTGAATTGCAACAGTTAATTAGAAACATGAAGTTTAAGAAACGAAGAGCAGTAGCAAAGCAAAAGGCACAACAGCGCAAGGAAAAAAATAAATCATATATTAGGATATTGGTTGACCGGAATATCGACCCTGATTGCTCTCTTCACGCCTTAAGAACCAAGCCAACTACGTAAAGATAAGGGCAATTATACACCTGACATCTGTGAGAGAGAGAACAACAAAACTGTCACGTGTATCTTTCATTTTTATAGATTCTTGACCACTAAAAATTGAAAAGGAAAGTCAACAATCATGTAATAGGTGTCAGATCATTGTTACCCCCAAGTGGACAACTATCTAATTGCACACAAGTTTTTCAAACAAGCACTCTCCTGCTAAACTTACGTTAGATGTTAATCATGTTATTAGCTTGAAACTAACATGTCATTGGAAAATCCTAGTCCCAAAACTACAAGAATCCAAGCAATGTAGTCTAGTTAGCATTTGAAGTAAAAGAAAGTTTGGCATGAATGTTTCTGGAAGACACTATAATGTTCGATCAACCGAAAGGTTATGTCAAAGGTTTAGTACCCGTACTTCTGATTGGAATGGTGATTTCCATCTGCTCACATTTATATTCCTCCTGATGCCAGGGGGACCCACTTTGATTTAAAAACCGAACCATTTTCCGACAGTGAGATTACACACAATATTTCTGCTCCAAAAAGGTGAATTTTCATGAACAAGATGTACCAGTCAGCTTTTTGTGAAGAATCTAGTAAGCTGTCGCAAGAAATGGACAGACAACAGTTAGGTCAGATCAAAATAATAGCGGCCCCCATTTAAGAAACTTATTTTATTTTTTTTGGGTAACTGGGGAAGAAAGAAAAAGAACATGTAGTCAAGCATCATCCTGTAATGAAAAATGTCATCCTCCGTTGACTAACTTTGATTGGCAAAAAGGTAAACACTTTAAATCTGTTGAACACCGACGAATTAAAATTAGAATCTAATATCAAGCAATGTCAATCACACTCGTCAATTCGTAAATATTATCACTCAACTACACTTTTTTTCCCGCACTATCACGAGTCATTTTCACTGGCTTTTCTTTTATATTTCATTGGACATCAACAATTCGAAATATGATCAGACATCCTTTTACCCTCATTATTAAAATATTGAAGATAAAACAATAAAATATCCAAACTCACTCTGATTCAGCAGTCGGTAGCAATTAGGGAGCAAGGGCATGAATGGAGCAAGTTTCTGATGCTCTGTGAGTAGCTCTAGGAAATACCTGTCAAAATGCAACTAGACAGGTTAATCCTCTACCAGCCATACATACATCATGTTTGTTCTCAGCTTTACATTCTAATAAATTAAATATAATATAGAAGGTTGCTGATATTAAAGATTTCAAATTACCAAGTTCACGGGAAGCAGTAGAGTATAAATAGAGAACATGACATCGTAACACTTACCAATGCTTTCTCAGCTATATACATTCATTTGGACCAAATGACTACTTTGTTTTTGTAGGGATTGCATGTGTAAGGCAATATTAATATCCCGATAATAATTTTAATGGTACATAGATGTTATGTGAAGAAGGTTATGATCTAGATATGATTGTTAACACTAGTATCTCTTAAATTGAGGCCTTCGCAAAAAATAGAACCATTATCACAAAGGATAGTATGAAACTGAAGCAACTGTTCACCTTGAAATTTTTTTCCCAGATGAAACTGTTCACTTTGAATCTTAACTTGTGTTAGCATCATCATATGATGAATTCAAATTCATTTAATATTCGTCTGTCCTCTAAATTTGAGTATTTTAATCATTTAGAAAACCCTAAAAGCTATATCACATTTTCCAAATAATGGCGTAAACTATAAATAACATGTTACGGTATTATTGTATTACCATATAGATTTGGATGGAACCACCTCAAAGTTGCTGATCATTGATCAAACATATTAACTGATATCATATAATCCAGTCTGAGTAGTAACTTTGATATGTGTTAAATAGCAGCACAAAATTTTCACCACACATAGTATGGGTAATGTTATAGCAGATATATTAAAACACTATCAGCATAACAAGTAAACAATACCCACAATACTATCACCCTGGCAGAAAACATATATAACTACAGTTTTAGCAATAATATTACAATCTATATACCAATTAGTATATTGAATAGACATAGACAGAGCATAAATCTTCTCTTGCTCGATAACAGCGGGACTGGTAGAGTGAAGACCGCTGATGTGAGGAAAGTGGAGGGCAGAGGGGAAAGGCGACTACGCCACATACCTGCTGGAAGTCATTTCCGGAGATATCGACATCAGATCCTGGCCATACCCACCTGCGGTCAAATTGTCTACGGAGAATTTTTTTTATTTATATTTTTTATTTTTACACTTCTAATGCTTCAAAAACTTGATGACCAATAATAATATAAAACAATAATATATAATCAAAAGTACGATAAATGTCATTAAGATTACATAAAAATCACTTACAGCCTTACAAAACTATTTTTGCTACTTGATTTCCTGATATACTTCAATAATTGCCTCATTTGTAATGGTGTTGAAGACTTCTTTTTCAATATAAGGCACCATACAATCATTCATCCATTCGTCTCCCATGATATCCTGTGACACTAACTGATTATTTTTTGGAGCATGCTTAAGACACACTTTATCTATTTTGTCATTGTGTTCACAAAGAAACTTGAGGAGTGCACGGAAATTTCCTTGATTCAATGAGGATTCGGACTCATCATGACCATGAAACGACAACCCTTGATGTAGAAGAAATCTAATGCGCTCGATGTATGCATTCAAGCTAACACGGTAATCAATTTTTGTTTGATCAGAATAATCAGAAACCAACATATCAATGTGTCGTTCTTGATGCATCAAGTCCTGACACAAGCCGTAGCATTTGTTGTGCACACTATTATGCGTTCCCACATGTATGTTAAATTTTGCTATTGCAGTCTTCCAATTTCTAAATCCGTCTAAGACAAATGAATCATGCTCATCACCAAACAAGTAGCAAAACAAACAAAATGAAGCATCCTTGGATTTGCTGTACTCCAACCAAGTACCGTAGTTAGTGTACCATTTGGTAAAAAATCTACGTCTACTATCTCCAAAATCTGTGAAAGGAAGATCATCACTAGTTTTTGGTTGACAAGGTCCCTTAAGTAGATATGCCCTTCGAACATTCTCTCTTTCATTTGGAGCAAAGCTAGAGAAGGCAGGCCTTAAACCTGGATCTGCTACAATTACACCTGGATAAGTTTTTACTCCTTGATCTTGAGTTTGCGAGGGACAACTTCGATTAGGTTCCTCGTGGATCTCTTGAACTGGAACATTACTAGTTGACACTCGTTCGTATTGAGGTTCCTCTTGGACCACTTGATCTTGGATTCAAGGACTTTTAGTCTTTATCACAAATCTGTCCATCAGCCTAATTCAACAATTAATGAAGTGAGAAATCAAACACAAAATTTAAGTGCATAAATATAAAGAACCTCTTCTGAAATTTTAGTATCGTATACTCTCAAATTGAAATTCTGTATTCACGACAAAAACCTGTTACATTTGAAGTTGTTGTCTTTTACAGGTGGTATAACTAATATTTTACAATACCATTAGATCACTAAGCAAGCAAATATTCAATGCTGTAATTTAGCAACAGTGAAGACCTTGATGGATTGGACCGAGGTTAACCAGGGCAACTAAAATAGTCTACTTAGCTTCTTAGCAGTAAAGAAAATTTTTTCCATATCATAATTCATGAATTCCTTTTTAATTTGA
The DNA here is from genome assembly GCA_032359685.1 of Pittosporum tobira. NCBI lineage: Eukaryota > Viridiplantae > Streptophyta > Magnoliopsida > Apiales > Pittosporaceae > Pittosporum > Pittosporum tobira. The sequence continues at coordinate 18,329 of JAUMHB010118005.1, read as the reverse complement.
TTTTCTTCAGCTTAGATGTAGCCTTAGATATTAAATCTCGTTGACAAACTTCCACAATTTAATAGTATTTTTACAACTAATGAAACTATTTTATGAACTATGAAATTAGGGCATACCTTGAATTTAGGGCCTTAGGTGAGGGAGAGCTGGATAGGGAAGAGTAATAGATGGAGAGGGACGGGCAGAAGGCGCCGAAGAACTGGAGAAGAGAAGGGTAGTCCGACTGTCGGAGCCGGGAGGAGGAAGAGGGCGTCTCGTGCCTCTGCTCTCGTTTTCTACGGTAACAGTGAGCTCGATAAAGAAATATGTAAATTTCTTTTATTTCAGATAAGTTAGAAAAATAAAATAAAAGTTCAATTTTCGAAGTCCAAACAGTGCCTTCTCTTTTTTGTGAAAAACCCAATACACCGAGAAGCCAAGGTCTTACGACTGAATACGACGAATTGCAGAAAATTTAAGGAGAAACAATGGAGGAAACGATACCCTTCAAAAACCTCCACATTCGAGAATATCAAGGCCACAAGAAGAAGGTTCTTTCTTACCCAAAGTTCTGAACTTTTGAAAAACCCTAGTTCTATAATCTCTGAATTATATTGAAGTCATTGTCATCTTCTTTGTTTAGGTACATTCGGTAGCTTGGAATTGCACTGGCACGAAGCTCGCCTCTGGTTCTGTTGATCAAACGGCCCGCATATGGCACATTGAGTCACACGGACATGTATACTTTCCTTCTGTTCATTTTACATCTTTTTCTTTATACATTTGCTGTTTTAATTTGTGGGCTCATTCATTGAGTTAGTAGTAAATTACTGCGGTGGAGATCATAAGGAGTATGTATTTGGTGCAGAGCAAGGTTAAAGATATTGAGCTGAAGGGGCATACTGATAGTGTGGACCAATTATGTTGGGACCCCAAACATTCTGATTTGATTGCAACTGCATCCGGTGATAAGACAGTTCGTTTGTGGGATGCTCGTAGTAAGTGAGCTTTATTTTACTTTTTGCTGGTTGGGTGCTTTCTTTATTTAATTGGTTTGTTTGGATTAGGAAATACATAAATCAATTGTTTTAAAAGTCGCTAGGCGGGAGGGGGTGCCTAGCACCCAGGCGCTTTCTATTCTAAAGCATATATTAGACGCAAAGATGCTAAATTTATTTCAACAACTTCATTTCAAGCATTGTAGAGTTTAAACCCTTTTTGCCTAGGTGGGGGCTTAGAAAGATATATAATACTGTCTGAAACATACGAGACTTTTAGCATTAGGTAAATATTTTTGATTTCCAATTCAACTCCCTTTACATTTGAGATACAATTTTTGATTGAACTGTTGCATTCTTTGTCAGTTGTATGATTATTCAAGCTAGAGTTGAAGTATGAACTATCTTTTTCCAGCTTGAGGTATTTGTCAATGGGGGGCTAAAGCCCAAAATAAAGAAGGTTTGAAACCTCTTCGCCATCTCCCCAGAAGAAAGAACAGGAAAAATGGAGAGGGACTAAAATCTGATGGGAGAGGCTAAAGACCAAAATAGTTTTTCTTATGGATTCTTAAATTTGAAAATTTATGGCCAGATAGAGGCTTGTTTCACCAAGAAAGTCAGCAAAGTTTATCAGCCAATTTAAGATCCTTAAGGATTGCCCATAACTCAGCTTCGTCAATTGCGACATTGTTTTGAAATTCTTTTTATAGTCTATATTAAAAGTTTCCTATCAGTCCAGATTATGCAATTTGTCCTGTAGAAGATGCTCATTTATGTTTGCAATTTTTGCAGGTGGAAAATGCTCACAGCTTGCAGAACTTAGTGGAGAGAATATCAACATTACCTATAAACCAGATGGGACATACATAGCCGTTGGGAATAGGGTACATTTTATACTTTATTTTCTTGCCAGTTTTTGTATTTTCGTAAAGTTGATATGGAATTTTATTTCCTTCATCTGATTTATAAACTCAAATTTGGTTTCCTCAGTTCCATGAAATCACACTTCGGTTAATGTCTCTCAAATATATATATTTCTGTATATGGTCTTGCTTCCTTTTAGAATTTGTGAAATATATACCTAGATTAATTACTCTCTTTTCATATTTTAGGATGATGAGCTAACAATATTGGACGTGCGGAAATTCAAAACCATTCATAAGCGCAAATTTGGCTATGAGGTAACTTCTTGTTTAAGTTCATCAACTATATAAGAAAGCACAGCTGAATTACAAAAAATAAGAAAAAATAAAAATAAAAAAACTATAAAAGAAAGCAGAGCTGAATATGCCAATTCCAGTTTCCAAGAGGGTCCATTATAACTGGCATTTAACCTTGGAAAGCAGCAAACTAATATTTGGTTCCTTTTCAATCCTTTTATTTATTACAAGGTAAATGAGATTGCCTGGAACATGACCGGAGACATGTTTTTTCTGACAACTGGAAATGGTGAGAACAAATTATTAAGCAAGCAATTTACTTTCTCTTAATTGTTGCAAGTTTGGTATGTTTTTAACATTCATGTGCAATTGTCTGTGGTTGAGAACTTGATATCTCTTGTATATATTCTCTTGTAGGCACCGTTGAAGTACTAGCATACCCTTCTCTAAAAGCAGTTGACACATTAATGGCTCATACAGCTGGTTGCTATTGCATTGCGATTGATCCCTTAGGAAGGTTTGCTTCAAACTTATCTCTTCATTAATTGGTTAATTACCAAAGTATAGATGCTTTTGAGTAGGCATTATAAACCTGATAAGGGAATTCACATGAATCATGATAGTGATAAAATGTAGTAATCTTCATACTGTTGGATTTATTTTTCTAATGAAAATGAACCCTTTGCCTTTCTTCTGTTCCTTTTGTTTTCTTTTAATGATTGAATACAGGTTTTATAACTTTGAACAAATACTTTGATGTACATGATATGTCCCACAAAATGAGTCCCATTTCTTTCTTTTTTTTTGTTTCAATAAAAGGGTTCCATTGATTGATTATATTTTAAATGACACAATGTCGCTAGTTTACCATGACAAGAAGGGTTTCAAATGCTACTCTTTTTGTGGGACGGAGGGAGTATTATCAATTTAAATGATACACCTGTCTTTTCTTGTACTGGCAGATATTTTGCTGTTGGAAGTGCCGATTCTTTAGTTAGCCTTTGGGATCTGTCAGAGATGCTCTGTGTGCGAACATTTACAAAACTCGAGTGAGTCTCTCCCTTGGCTACGGTATTTTGAGAAGTTCTTGTAGAGGTACGCCTTTTTATTATATCACAAGGTATAGAATAACTTTGTTTTACTTGCTTTCAGATGGCCGGTCAGGACAATCAGTTTCAATCACACGGGAGAATATATTGCTTCTGCTAGTGAAGACTTATTCATTGACATAGTATGTATCCGTTGAAATTCCTGTCACAATTTATATCCTTAAAGGTCGTAAAATTTACAAACGGGAATCTTTTTGTGGGATGGGGGAATAAAAAAAATTTCTTTAATGGTCTGACAACTTTTGACATGTCAAAATAATGATGATTAATCCCTTCTGAAACAGTCAAATGTTCAAACTGGGCGATCAGTTCACCAAATTCCATGTCGGGCTGCCATGAACAGTGTGGAATGGAATCCCAAATACAATTTGCTTGCTTATGCTGGAGATGACAAAAACAAGTATCAGGCTGATGAAGGCGTCTTTCGAATATTTGGCTTTGACAGTGCATAGCTAGTTGTTCAAAAAAAAAAAAAAGGGGGTTGGTACCTGAGAAAGATGAAATCATGGAAGCAAATGATGCAGGAGTTTTCATGGAAGTGCAAAATCGTGGAAGCAAGAAGTTTCATGGAAAAACAAGACACTTGAAGCAAATTCTGCATATAATTGCTCATCATCAATCGGTATTGTATTTTACCAAAAGGCAACAGGCTGATTTTTTGTTTTAACTTTTCTTGGGAGCTATGTTTTCTTTTCCTGTCTATTTATTATGTCTCAAACAATATTGTTGTCGCTAATTTACCTTGTTTAGTGCACAATATTTGTTTAAATCCCATCTATATAATTTTGTTGTCATCTACTAGTGTATATGCTATTCCATTTTTCTCACCCAAAAAAAAAAAAAAGTAAATTAATAAAATAAAAAAAAAAATTGCCTCTCATAGTATCTATATTGATTTGACTTTTTAAAATGAATAAGTTAGGAGTGTATACGCATCTGAAAAAATCTCTTGGAAGGCAGCTCAATAAAAAAACTCGGGATTGATATCTCACAAGGTCCTCGCATGAATAGCGTGAGAAAGGTTGAGTTTTATAAGTGAAGAAAATGTTATTAAGGATAGTTCTCTTCTTATGAGTTTGACAGTAGTTTTTCTTTTGTCGGATCGATAGTAGTTTGATTTCCGATTTAATGACATCTAATGGTTATTGGATATTGGACGGAAAATTTAAAGAAATAGAGGTGGTAACTTTCTTTTTAGTACAGTGTATGATTGTTGCATTCATTGTGGTGAATGCACTAGGGATTTGAAATGTAGCAACAACCTATTTTATTTTTTTTTTATTCATAATTGTCTCACAAGATCTGCGCATGGGCACTGGGAAGTTGAATTGTAGCAACGACTTACTTTTCTTCATACATTGTGGTGAATGCACTGGGGAGTTGAAATGTAACAACGACCTATTTTTTTTCATTCACAATTGTCTCACAAGATCTGCGCATGGGCATTAGGGAGTTAAATTTTAGCAACAACCTTCTTTTGTCATTCATAATTGTCTCACAAGATTTGCACATGGGCACTGGAGAGTTGAATTGTAGCAACGACTTACTTTTTTTCATTCATAATTGTTTCACAAGATCTGCCGCATAGAAACTGGAGAATTGAATTATAGCAACGACCTACTTTTTTTCATTCATAATTGTCTCACAAGATATGGGCATGGACCTACTTTTTTTCATTCATATGAGGATGGAACACAAGCAGTGTTTATCTTTTTTTCACAAGATATGGGCATGGATAGTAAGGTTGTTTATCTCTTGTATTGAAGGCATGCATTTTTTTCTTATAATTTAGCTTTGACTAATTAAACAAGCTCAAATATTTTGACTTTCAATCAGTCTAGAGATCATCAGTAAGACAGACTTCATTAAAAGAGAAGGCTAAGAAATTCCATTTATCAACTGAATGAACTGCTCTTAAAAGTTTTCATATGATACAAAACTGGCAACTCACTTAGATATAGGCAAAAATACACGAAATGAAAGGAAAATGAGGAGTAACTGATAGAATACATCATAATTCCTCATGTTTCTACACTTCTAAGAGGATGGAACACAAGCAGTGTTGCTTTCAAGAAAACGTTCGAAACAATGGAGTACAAGAGTTCTCTGCTGCCAAAGAAGATCTTAATGTCACTGATCTGTTCCATAAAGCTCCACGCACAATATATTTGATGCTATAGAAAGTAGACCAATTATCGAAATTATCGGACCAAACTGCTTCATCCCCTTAACACCAGGAATCAGAGAGTGATGTACAAGAAGCAGCACAATAGATTGTTTGTTGCTGCTTCCCCTCAGGAATCTTGATCAAAATTGTTCAAAAATCTACAAAATCCCGACAATGTAAGTCAAAAAATGTGCACACATAAAAAAAAAAAAAAAAAAAAGGCTTAACCCAATTAGAATTTAACTTTTTTTGACCTTGTGTAAATGAAAAATTTAGTCAGGTCTTCGAAATCCGTCAAAGAAATGGCCTAAACGCAAAGGATGAATCTGCAAACCGGAAACACCAACCCTGTAAAACAAACAAGACAAATAGTTGTCAAATTCTGAGAACACCAACTAAAAGGCCTCCATTTAATCTCCACGCTCGAGCTCTTCATTCTTTTCCCATTATTAAGAGGCTCCTTGTTCAAATCAAAGCTTGCCCCTTTCATCCTCAGCTCCTGGATGCACCTCGTGAGCGCCCGATTATCGTTCCTCTCCCTCTGCAACTGCCTGTTCACCTTCCAGAACCTACACAATTTCATCTGAACCAAAAAGATCAAAGCAAGTGAAGTTGTTAACGATACAATCGATGGGACCCACCACTTGTGACATTGACGAGTGTGTTGTGTATTGTTTGTGATAGTGGATGTGTATAAAATAGTTAATAATATGAAGTGGAAAAACAAGAAGAAACAGCATAGTTGGAATATTTCTGATTTGATGGAATTTATTTGGGATTCTTTGCGGGTGATTCTCCGGCCGAAGAGGTCGTCTTCTCGTTGCCAGAGCTTGAGAAGGAGGAGGTGACCGGGGCTTTCGGATATTTCCGTTAGTGGGTGGTTTTGGATTGCGGAGATAGTGGCCATGGCTGAGATTAGTTTCTGTTGGTGCTCTTCGTCTACTAGGATTTCGACGATATGGGTGTCTTTGGTTTGTGCTGCCATTGATTATGAATTCTTGAAAATTGAAATGGAAAGAAACTGAAAATCAACAATAAATTAAATAATACAGTATGCGAGTGAATTAGTAGTGATTGCTTCAAAGAGAGAATTAATGAAGAGATGACAGCTTGAGATTCGCAGGTAGAGAGAGAGATAGAGAGATTTGATGGGAGAGGATCGAGGGGGTTTCAGGTACTTAAAAAGGGTTGTGAAACGCCTGAGACTCCGCCAACGGTCATATTTTGCTCTTGCTGTATGGGCGTCCCAACGGTCAAATCTCATTTACTTCTATCAGAAAAAAAATAAAGGAAAATAAATTCATCTTTTTGTGGTAAATAAAATGATAAAATATCCTAGTAAACCTTTGTTAAATACTTCATCCGTCAAACTCATTCTTTTTTGGACAGATGGAGTATTAAGATGTGTCCGAGTCTCAGTGTTAGTTCCATGTGAAACGTGAGTGTATATATATATATTTTTAAGTGGAGTCTAATTTTTTTTTTTATATTTTATGTTTAATTGACAAAATGAAGCTAAATCATACATACAATGCCAAAAATTTCATTGTATGAATAAATAGACAAAATCACAAATACGAAATTCGAGAATGAATAGATAAAATATATTTAATTAATGATTAATTTTTATTTAACTTGACAATACATTTTGTTCCAAACTAGTTGGAAGAAATTAAAAATAATCGGACATCGCCCGTATATATTTTTATTTTCCACTCTTCGCATTAATTCTCGAAGAGGTTGAAACATATTTTAACCAAATTTAGTACTTATAATGCCTTCAATTGCGCCAACCAAGGCAAACATTGCGACAAGCAAGCAAACAATGCTACATATACGAAACGCAACCCACATCCTCGTCCAAGGTCTAATATTTTTCTGCACAAGATACATTTCCAAAGGGAAATATATGACCAAAGGCCAAAAGAACAGAGCTCCAGCTACTGCCACTACTTGGTTGTAGTAAGGGAAGGTCACTGCTATTACGGTACCTAATGCAATGTAAGCCGTTCGGAAACACAGCCTGAGAAGATTTAATCTGATAGCCGGCAGCCATGGAAGTTCCAAAATGTAGTTATTATGAATAAATCCACTGTCCGGGAACTTCTTAGCAAGCGATCTTTCCAGAATTGCAAACTGTGGCTGACTGAATGTCTGATAACATAAAACATTAAAACATGAAAAATGATCAGTGAAACTGTTACTAAACTAGGCACACAAAGACAACACAGAACAAACGATCAAATGTAAATCAACACAAAGATTTATGTAGGAAATCCAAATAACAAATAAGCACGAGAAGATTTGTCTTTCAAATATCCATTATGCAAAGAAGAATATAGTATTGAGTGTGAGACTCACTTACTATTTACGTGAGAGTCTTCTGAAAACATCAATTTTATTTGTCAAAATATCAATCCATTGTTCATTATGTTAAGTTATGGTGTACAAAACTGCCTTGGAGGGCTAGATGCACAATACTTTATGGATCACGTTCTTGTGCTTACGAAATACAAGACATGTTTAGAAACTAATTTTTTATTTAAATCCACAAAAACAAAAAATAATTAGGACAACTTTTGGACAAAAAGTTATGCTGATTAGGCGAGCAAGAAGCAGCTTTTGTTTGTACCTGATATCCTCCAACCAAATGAAGAACAATGCAAGCATTAGCAAAGTCGATAAGCCAGTATGGTTCGTAGAATCCAAATCCAGTCAGGAGGTTTCCCGGAGTAGAATTCCCAAATGCAGCATAGCCAAATCCCGCACAGCAGAGGTAAAAGAAGGTTGTAAGTCCGGTTGCCACTATAGAGGCCTTCTTCATGGTGACCATTTCTTCTGGAGGCGATCTCAATGTATCCTTCACAATAGTTCAAAAGTTTTGACAATTTTTACAAAAACATGCTCCGTCAATTCCACAAAATGAGTTATTGTCGAATTTTGAGAATTAATTTGTAAAATCTTAAAATTTTAAAATGATGTGATTCATTATATGATCGGAAACAACAAATGTTTTAACAAGTAAATTTTTTGAGATAATTTACAACATTAGCGAATTACTAAGGAACTCATTTTGCAGAACGGGAGAGTCTTACAATTTATAGTAATTTTTTTTGCCACCTGTATGTCGAGAACGATTAATGAGAACGGAAAGGCAAAAGCAACGTCTCCGACTGCTTGAGAGATTGACCATACTTTTTGAGCTGTTGTAGCTGCTGGAACTCCTCGAATGCTCCCTTTGATTTCTCCATCTCCTGCGATATCAGGTTTAGAAAAGTTCAAACAAACACCATGTTCTAAAAGATAATACTCCGTTCTACAAAAGGTGTTCCATCTGTAAAATTTGCGAACTTTAAGAAAATATTTTTTAGTTCCACGTCTACCTTTGAATATAATGAGTGTATAGCTATTAGTAGAGATATGATAGCGAAATTGTTGTGTTAAATTACAATATTGTGTTATTTATCATCAATGAAAATGAAATTTTTTTGTCGAACATTTTTTTTTCATACGCGACTCTTTTTGATGAATGGAATAATTTGTATTGAAGAACTCTAATTATGAAGAACCATACCTAGAACTTTTGCCAAGCCAAGTGCCGATCCAATACCAGAGTAGGCGAAGGACATGATAGCAGCAACAACCGAGAGCCACTTTGTATTACGAAACTCAGGTATCTGGGATACCATAATTTGAACACTTCCAAATAACAGCATATAAAAAGTATTCCCATATTCACAAGTAGCAGTGTGTCCTTCCTTGTGGTAACAGTTTGATTCTTGAATTGCTCTGTGTTAATTCAGATATAAAATCTCATACTTGAGAACTAGTCAACAAATCCAATAGTGTTACTGTCAACTAGTAAAAAAAAAAATCAAACTAAAAATCAATTTATGTTTGGTATCCATTTACATTAAAATACATATTGAAGGTCCTGAATTCACCAATGCAAGTGACAATTGCAGTAGTTTGTGGAAAACTGATCGGACATATGGTGGGAATAGAGAAGCTTATTGAACATACCTCATGCTAGCTGCAGAGGTAATGATATAGACAACTCCAGTCTTGAAAAAATTTAATCGAACCAATATATCGCACACAATAGCACTTCTATTTCCTGAAATAACGTATGCAGTTTCCATTATATTTAATTTGTTGGAAAAAAAAGGAGGCTTGATTGAGACGTGTAAAACGTGCTAATTAGTTAGCAAATCCATTTTCTGACCTAATAACGTTCGTACAGCTTCCAAGTAGGAGCCATTTCTGGAGGGGCCATAATGGGGGTCAGGAGACCGGTAGCATTCGCAGAGAAAGAGTACAGATAAAAGGGAGATGAATGCACATGCTAGCATGGATAACGGACCAGCAATCCATCCAAGCTGTGCCATGCTCCAGGCCAAGGATAATACCCCTGACCCTATCACCCCTGTTATTATATGTGCCAAAGCAGTCCATATGTTCCCTTCATCACCAAATCAAACACATATCACAATGAGTTAATCAAAAAATCCTAGTCCTCAGATTATTAATGCCCTCGTTCTATGGAAAAGACAAATTGTTAATCTTCTTTGTTCCACAAAACAGACTTATTTTTATTGATTATTATACAAAATTATACGATGTACTCAAGTTTATTATCACAATTTCATTAATTATCATGCTACAATTATAAAACTAACATGTTATGTTTAGGGAAAATATGGAAAGAATATAATATTTTTAATCTTTGCAAAAGTTTCAAATATGAGTTATTTTTCTAGATTTGCAAATTAAGTTTTCAAATGAGCTCTTTATTAAATTGGGGTATTCATTATAGTCAACAAGGGCTGCTGGAATCCATTCATACCGTTTATGTTTGTGATAATGAAAATTTAAATTTTCCGGGATGACACATACATAATTGGGCAAGAAATTAAAATGGCTTTTGAAGTTATTACCATCCAAACTGTTTTTGTATTTGCGCAGTGTATAATCGATGGTTGAATTTAAAGAAAATCAAAGAAAAGGCAAGAAGATTGAAGAAGTCACCAGTGCGATCGACAGGAGGCTTCAATGGTGGAGTTGAAGAGAAACCTGAGTTTTGCAGTAAATGGGCCACAGGATTATTGTCTTCTTCTACTTCTTCTTCTTCTCCTCCCATGGTATTGAAATTTATATTATGATACCCAATTTGTCAGACAACAATATTTATAACCAATCAACTGTGTACTTGTATGTTTGTGCGCGCGTGCGTGTGGGTCAACTTTTTGTCGTGCAAAAGTTCCCTATGCACTTCAACTCACATCTGCCGTTAAGACCCGGAGGTTGTTATTGGTCCCATCAGCAAGCAAACACATTCATTGTCGTTTATTTAATTCGACTACGGTTATTGGAATATTACTGTGCTGAAATAGCAAATCATTTTTTGAAGTGTCATTGATTGCAACGTGCGCCTTAATTAAGGTCCTTCAATAATTTCAGAGCTACAAGCCGACGAGTTAAACCCATTATTATTATATTTTATTCTTATATTTTATTCCTATATTATATTAAAAAATAGTTTTTTTTTTTTTTTATAAATAAATGAATTTAAGTAGTAGAGGACTGTCACCTAAATGATCATAATTATATTAATCAAATATAGGTGGAAATAAATCAATTTTAAACGTCCAATTAACCTAAAGATTAAAGGATGGTCCAACATTTGATCAGAGATTAATTGGATATAGGCAAAAAAAATCACTTTCCACACAATTATTGTCTAGATAAATTAATCATCAAACAACACAATAATATCGTTTCAAGCCAACAACAACCAGTATACCAAGCAAAATTGATTGACAAATACGCAAATAAGCTGAGGGATTAAACAGGAAGAAGCAGAATGCTGAAGTTTTACTTGAAAAAACCATAACAGAAAAAAAAAAATTATGAGTCGGAATTTCGATTCTCCACTATTTTAAATAATAATGGAACAAATAATAATCCTTTTAAATTTTATACCACAGAAATTAAACTTTTACACAACAAAATAAAAGAATACAATGATTGTTCTAAGATTACAACTTTGATCAATATTACAAGAGAAAAAATAATAAAAGATATCAACACAAGGAGAACCAAACTCAAAATTTCAATTGCTTCTCTCTCACGCTACAAAAAATGAGGCTGCTCCATTTCAAAATTATAGACCAGTCCTAGTCACGTGTGCCATATTTCAAACTAGTTAGT
>JAUMHB010117894.1:0-28261 GCA_032359685.1 Pittosporum tobira | reverse complement strand
CGTATGCAAATTATTTATTGATTGAACGGTTAGATGAACATGTCTTGTACTAGATTTTTGTTAATATTTTAAATGGACCACGTTATTAAATGTTATTATTTATTAATATTATTGATTAAGGTTTACCTAATATTCATATAATTGGCTGTCATGACAAATTTATTCATAAAGTTTTACTAGACTCTAATCGACAACCTTTAATTATTGTTATTATTATTATTATTATTATTATTAGAGGAGATGGTAAGCTTGGACGATCATTTTACCAGGCGCGATGCGCGAAACTATTCATCTCTCCACTGAAGAGGTCACATGAAGAGTCTCTATTATGTTAGTTTCTTTTAACTAAGAATAAAAAGATAAGTCTATGTATAAAATGTCGCAGTTAAAATATGTAAAGAACTGAAGTACATTCTTGCACTACTAAAAGTCTACGGCTCGTACCAGCTATTTAAGCACATACATAAAATTGCATATATAAGCTGATAATTACCAATTTTCGGATACTTTTTTATAAAAAAAAATATTAAAAATTAACCGTTGCTTTATAAAAAGGAAAAAAAAAATTCAAAATAGCAAATAAATTTTTTTTAATAAAATAAAATAAATTTTTTAAAAAGAGAAAGAATTTGAGAAGAAGAAAGTGTAAATTTTTAAGTAGAGTTTAAATTTTGATAAGGAGAAAGCCAAATTTTTTGAGGAAAAAAAATTAAAATTAGGGAGAGTAAGAACTTTAGAAAGAGAAAGTAAAAATGTAGAAAGATAACGTGAAAATTTTAGATAGAAAAAATTTTGAAAAAAATAATAAAAAAAAGTTTTACACAAAGGAAAAAAAATAATCTAGAGGGAACTGTGACAAACTTGATACGTATGAGCGTGTAAACTCGAATTCATATTGTATTTAAGTGTGTTATGTCAAGTAAAAAATATATACATTTTTAATTTAAAGTTTTATTATAAAATGGAGTTGAGATATTAACATTGATTTCGAGACAATAGAAAACTAAAAACAACACAAACAACATACTTTATTTTTAAAATAAAATTTTATCACATTAATTCTCTACGTTAATGCTTTCATTATGGTGGGGGTGTGACGGGGGAGGGGGTAAGAATTTGAAAATTTTAGAGTGTTCAAGGAAAATTTATTAGAGAGAATGTCCATTTGGAAACGAAAAAAAAATTAGTGAGAGAAGTAAATTTTAGAGAGAGTAAAAAAAATGGAGATAGAGTGGATAGAAAAATTTAGGGGGAGAACAGGAGGAAAAAAAAGAAGAAGAAGAGGTTTATTGTTGTTTTATGAAAAGAGAGCCAAAACGTAATTTTCTTGTTTTGAGTCTTAGGCCTAAAAATAAATAGAGTTCGCAAAATAAGAAAAAAAAAAAAAAAACAATTGCCAAACGCTATTTTTATAACTTGTTTAAGGAAAAAATCAAACAAATACCAAAAAAAAAAAAAAAAAGATATTTCAAGGCCCGTTAGTAACTGTTTATGCTTTTAAAGTTTTAATTTCACATGTTTCTATTTTCATTTGCTTTTACAAAATAAACGATAATTATGTTACTATAACTATATAAACATAAAAATTAAAATTAATACTTGACGATAAGTAGCGAACTTACTTTTTTTCAAACTCTATATTTAAATTTTAAAACAAAAAATAAATGACACAAATCATATGGTAATTTTAGTATAATCTTATCAATTCATTCATCAGAAGAGGTTAGGAAGCAATTGAAACAACAAAAAATATATAAATTATAAACTTTTCTTAAATATACAAGGAATAGTCTCTTCATCCTCCGTCACCAGGGCTGTACTCTCTCTGGCACCGGTCAAAGATTTTTAGGCAAAAATCGAAGAAAATAGTAGAAGATAGGAGAAGTAAGTCAAGAGTTTTTTTTGGCCCAATTCGGTGTAGATGTGATACTGGAGACTTTTTGGAGTGGTCCTTTTTTTTTTTTTTGTAGAATTGGGTCCTGAGAAAGGCCCAAAAGCATTCGATAACACAAAATTAACACAGGCCCAATCTATAAAATCGCTGATAAGACGTGGCTAATTCACAGTTAGCTCGTCGTCGTTCTGTATCTGGGAATTTCTGGCGGGAATTTGCCGTTGGCTTCTTTCTCTCCGTATGATCATCGGTAAGTTATTGTGAAAGCATCATCTTACCGTAATGTGCTACTGGTCCTCTGATTTAACCACACACTTTTATAGTTTTATGGTAAAATTGCCTTCAAATCGAATTTCAAAACGTAAGATTTCATTATTCACTTGATTTTCCTTTCGATTCTGATATTCACGACTCTTGAATTGCCCGATCCATTTATTTTACTTTCTCTATACCAAAATTAGATATGTACTTTTGATTGTGTGAGTCAATTTTAGAATCTTAGAATTCAAAATTAGTATGAATTCATTTTAAAGGTTGAAAGAAACTAATATCAACAAAAAAATATTGTTTTAAAATTTTAGATGTCAATTCATTAAATATTAAATTAATGAGTAAAATATTTTTTATAATTTAAGACATTCAAAGTTGTACTGATTAAAATCTAATGAATTCGTGTTAATTTGAAAATTAGGATGTTAAGGTTTGACTTTAATATTTTGAAATATACAGTACTTTTAATCCAATTGGGTATAGTCATAAGTTATAACTCTTTGTATTAAACACAAATAATTTTGTATGGATTTTGAATATTAGGATTTACAATTTGACTCAAAAACTCAAAAGTGCATAACAAGTTGTGGAGCGGAAGTAGTATCAGAATTTAAGTCCCAAAGCTTCATATCGCAATGGAATTGTGTATATTCATCCATGTTATGGTTGACTTTATGTGAGCATGGCATCTATATTATTCATGTGAATAAAACTATTTTTATTTGGATTTTGCATTTGAACTTTATCACAGGTCAGGACTGACTTGGTTGAAGTAATATATGTGTTTCTAATCTCAATTTGTATGTGATTGCGTAATTGCGTATGCTGCTTGGATTTTGATATCATGTATAATTAGGTTGATGTTTTCTTTAAGCGTAATAGGTGGCGGTATTGAAATTGAACAATGCTAAAATGCTAAAAATAACACATACCCATGGCTTAGTTCCTTTGAGAGTGTATGTGTAGATTTTATTTTTTTTGTTTAATTTTTTTGATATTACGAGTCCTATGCCATATATGCTTAGGCGTGTTATTGCGTGCCTGATTTGTATATTTCTTATGCTATTCCCATTATTTGTAGAAACCTCTCGCTCAATTTAACATGGAATTATTTATGGGGAGTTATATGAAGTCTAAAGTTTGTTACGACCTTTTGATTCCAGTTGAAGATGTTGATAGAACTTTGTGGAGCGGCAGTGATTCTTAATTCCTTACACATTAGGTAAATGCATACAAAATTATGTCGTTTTTCTTTTTGGTGATGATAAGGTCCCAAACTAGGGGGGGGTTGATTTTTTCTTTCCTTATTTCTTTATTTTTCATTTAATTTTATTTTTTTTTAATATCTAATCAATAGGTCAAGAAGCAGTTTCCTTGTTTGCTAACGAAGCGTGAGGGAAATTGGTGTACGATTTAATTGCTGGATGCTCAGAGTTCTGTACAGGTATTGAAGTCACAGTCTAATTTTAGCAGTTACAAAACTTTCTTCTAATTCCGTCATAGTATGGGATTCGTGATCTCAGGTAGTGTAATAAAGACAAAACCTCTCCAGTTTGATGGATTGCTTGTGTAATTTTTATAGAATCAAACGTGAAATATCTTTTACTTCATTTGGTTTTGTGAAGTTATCCCTCCTATTTCTGAGTGCTATATAAAAAACGGAACGATTTATGTTAATCAGGTCCCCAGCATGTGGAAAGGGGGGTTGCAGAAAGAGATAAGCATGGAAACAGTTGGCAACACAGGCTGCACATCATTCACTCCTTATTACAGATATGTATCCATATTTCCTAGGAACTTGAAAATAACATGCCCACAATACTCTCTCTATTCTAAAATAGTATAAGAGCAAAATAATTTTGTTCTAACATATAAGAGTCAAATGAATTTTAGAATACACTTTTATTTGAAATACGATTATTTTTGCACACGTCCATTCTTCCACATTATCTCTTCCAAAAGTCTCTCTAAAATTGCTCAGAGACTTATCAGTCATCTCTCACTATGTAATCTTTGTGTGTGATTTTCTAATCAAAGTTTGTTAAAAATGTTCAAAAAACAAAAAGTTTGTTAAGAACATTAATCCTTCATTCTTGAGGAGATTTTAGGGCCTTCTATGGATATGAAACAACAAAAACATTTTGTTTTTTTATTCTGACTTAATTTTCAACTTTAGGTTTGTGGGGTTGCCATTTTGGTGTTCTCATTTGTAGGCTTAGGAATATGTCATTTGATCTTTGATTTACTGCAACTCGCTCCAGGACAACGTACAACACTTGTTGCACATTTGTACTTGTCTCTTCCAGAAATCACTGTTTATATTTTTGATTTATTGGTCCTAGCTTGAGAACTATGTGATATATATATATATATATATATATATATATATTCCTTAACGCTTATTTGTGTATTCTCAGATTGTAAGGTTTATGTTTGTTGTATACCTTGATTTGTATTAGGGGAAAGTTCGAAGTTTCAGTTATCTGTTCGGATTTTTCTTTATCATCATCCTAATGAATTTATCTGTGCTTCAGTTTGAATTCAAGTGGGAGACTGATGACTAGTGTTTATTTTCCTCAAGCTATGGACATCGTCGGACAGAAGAGTAAGATACCTTTTCCCATTTGAAATTTCTTGAAAAATAATTTCTAGTTATTGAATTAGCTACATCCATTGATTGATGCGAGTTGGTTTTCAATATGAAGATTGTGAAAGGTAGTTATGTACAATCATCCGTATTCTTTCTGGTTTATTGGGTCTGATATATTTAGATCTAAAATTTCAATTCACTTCAAATTTTGTATTGACTGACGCATTTGGCTGATCAAGCTAATAGTTTCGATTCTCTTTGAAGGATAGTGCTCCATGAACCTAACACTATGTTTGTAAGTTTAAAAATGGCAAGAAAAGAAAGGAAAATGATGAAAAATAAAAAATTTCTAGTTTTTGTGAGTTTTGTAAGGTAGATAAAAAAAAAAAAAAAAAAAAAAAAAGGGAATTGGATAGAAAAAATTGACAACTTTCTTGGCAAATTTTTCTTACCAAATTTGGCCAAATTTGTCAAGAAAAATTACTGCTTATTTGTTAATTTTTTGTAATACCTAAAATATTATTCGTTTCTTAATACTATAAAATTAATTTATTTCTTATGTCTCCACATATACTATCCAAAATGGTAATATATTATCTTTTTTTTTTGTTTTCAACTCATAAACAAAAAAATATTTATTCAATTTTTTATTTCAAAGAAAAAAAAATTATAACTTTTTTGTTTTTTTATTTTCTTTACCTCAAAACTTACAAACGTTCAATTGATATTTGATGCAATTAAAGATTAAGAGGGCTTCCACCTTATTGCACAGGAATTATTTTTTTTCTTTTCTGTGTACGATGATAACTCAGCATCCCTATTTACTGATGTATTTTGCAGAAGTCCCATCTTGATACGATTTCTACCGGAAAGTGATTTTCTTTGCGTCACAGCTGTACCTGTTTATTTGTACAGTTAATCAATCATGTAGTAGTTTAGATGTTAAACTTGTAAATATTTCATATAAGCATATGTCATATTAGGGAAGGTAGTATAGGGCTTTCGTTTTTTTAAAAACCCTAGCTAGAGATCTTGGGACCACTGGTTTACTTGTTCCAAAAAATGCTTGGTTTGTTGTGAACTCCCTCCATCGGGTCTCAATCATAACACTTTAAATATTCAATGGGGTTGGATCATCTTCCCACGACTGAGGGAGAACTCGAATGCCTGAATCTTTGAAAGTCTTTGTTGGTAGACACTTAGCAAACAGACAAAGAAAGAGAGACATTGATGGGATACATCATACATCTAGCTAGATCTGTTATGGTTTCTCTATTTTAGTTGAAGCCCTTGTTCTTTTTTAACCATTTAAGATTGGCACGAAGGCTAGTTACACGCCATTGGTTTCAAAATTATAGATTTTTTTTTTTATAAATTTTTAATGTGAGGCTATAAAGTTACATGAATTTCTTAAGATGCTATGAATATATGCTAAATAGATTTGAGAGTATCATGTCATTATTATTACATTTCTAACTAATGTTAAAAATATGTTTGTAAAAACAATATTCTCTTTTTAAAGTCTTCTTTTTCAGAAGTATCTCTATTATATACTTCCTCCGTCCAAAAAAGAATAAGGATTGACTCATTATTTTGTGAGACAAAATGATGAGTCAAAACTCATTTTTTTTTGGATAGAGTGAGTATATACATGTGTTGTGTAGTGTAGAAGGAGAGAGAGAGAGAGAGTGTGTGTGTGTGTGTGTGTGTGTGTGAGACATACACAATGGAAGACTTGATGGTAGAAGTATCTGGATCTCTTTCTGGAACAATGCTTAAACAGTGGTTTAGTTGAACTATGTTCGTCGTGAGATATCGATGGAACCACCTCATACCCTACAAGTGCAGTATTTTCACAACTTTGAGGCAATTCAGTCTTGTTAATTGGAAAGTTTGATTATTATTGATAATAGTAAAAGGTTGCACATTACATCAACCATTACCTAAAATAGTTAAACGAGTCTAGTTCGAAAAAAAAAATTAATTCAACAAACTTGGTTCAACTCTGTTATTCAACACTCATAGATTTAACAATAGTTAAATATGTAATGATAATATTTGGTATAGTATTTAATTTACTTAAAATGTACTAATAAATAACATGGTTATAATCTAAAAATTAAAAATATATCTCTAGTTTAGAAATTGGTGGAGTATCACAGCATTGGATACAAACGTCTAAATTAAATCGGTTAAATGTAGCAGGCTCACCCCATAATTGTAAGAAGACTCGGTACCTTGAGGACGAAATGATGATATAATTGGCCTCTCTTTCTCTGGTCCAAGTATGAGAGTAATCTGATAACACTTTATGAAACTTTGTCGGTTCAGGTAACAAATATTCATGCATGTTCATTTAGGTTATGGAGTTTTAAACGAACTAGGATATAAATCCGTGCAAAGCACAGGTCCTTTTATGAATAACTATAGTTTATTTATTTATTAAGTGAAATAATTAGAATTTATATTGTTAAATTATATGTGGTTGATTTAGTTGATCATAATGAATAGGAGTGCTTACGGTTTTGGTTTTTTCGGTACAAACCGATTATCGAACCGGAATCGAACTATAGTTTCGATACTTTCGGTTCAGTAATTTTCGGTTTCGGTTTTTTTGGTCTTTTTAAAATTAAATTTCGGTTCGGTACCGATTATAAAATAAAAAAAAAATCAAAAAACCGAAAATAGAAAGAATGTGTTTCTCATACGACAACTCTCTCTCAATTCTCGATTCTCGATCTCACTAACGGTGAACACGTCTCCGTCATTTTTATTCAATTTTTCATTGTATTTTTGGTCGAATTTTAGCTTAGTCACGGGCAAAAATGGAGTTCACTGTCGAAGGTGACGGATATGGAATGTTAATTTTAATGATTTTTATGATGGGGATGTTTCATGATTTAAAATGAATTTTTACTCACAAAACCATAATTTCCCAAGAGATTTATGTGTACATGTCTGTGAGTGAATAAATGCGTGACCGTATGACAGTGCCACTGTCGGAAATGGCAGTGGTGGTGCTATGTTGCTAAAGACTTACAGATAATTTGTTTACAAAAATGCCATCAGCCCATTTTAATTAGGTTTAATTAAGTTTAAACTTGTAATTAAATTTGTATTAAGTGTAATAATTAATTACTAACATTATTATTATGTTTATAATTTTTCAGAAAGCATTTCTTACTTTTTTCTCTATTCTAGTCAATGCTAATTAAGGTATTATTAATATAATAACAACTATTATTAATTGTAGTATTATGATAATATTTATTTACTTCATATTTTATTTTAGTTCTAAGCTATCAATTTAACTATTAATATCCAAAAACAAAATTAACATTTTAGTGATTTAAAATGCATCAAGTTACTTATGGAGCCCTTCTTTATTTCTTTCTTGAATTCATTTTTTTTTATAGTTTCTACAATATAAATAGGCACATGTTAATTACTCCACTTTATGTTAAAATTTTGTTTGTTTTCCTTTAAAGTTCACTTTATTATTTGTAACTGTAATTGATTTTTGACAAACTTTTAGTTTAACTAATTAATTCAGGACAAATAAATTAATAATTATGATTTCACATATTAAATTTATAAGCTTAAAATGTGTATCTATTTTTTCCTTTTAATTTTTAGAAAAAAAAGGGTATTGGATGTACTCTTAGTTTTAGCACTTACGTTTACTAATGAAACATTTTAGCAATTTAGATATGTTGAAACTTCATAAAACTTTGTTTTTTTTTTTAGGCTTTTTTTTTGGTTGTTGTTTCAACGGTTCAGGAATTGCAGAATGTTTGTGCTTTGTTCCTACATTAATTATTAACATAATTATCCAACTTAATGAAGAACTTGCTTAATGAGATTTATTGATTTTTGTGTGTATGAAATTAAAAAAAAAAAACATAAAATGCATGAATTCAAATTAAATAAAATAAATACCTTTTCATTATCCAACACTCCATGTTTGTCAAAAGAATTTTAAATCTACTTGCATCTTAATTAATATCATATAATAAAGTTAAAAGTGAATAACAAATAAAAAAATAAAGACCTTTTTTTATATCTTAATAAATTAATTTTTCATATATAAGAATCAAAAAAAATTAAATTAAATAAATAATTATTTACCTTCATGATCGAACTCCATGTTTGTCATAAAATTTAAGATCACCCATATCACTTTTAAAATTTAAAAAAAAAAAAGCCAATAAATAACATGATTTTAAAGCATGTAATATAATGAAGAATGATATAAAGCTTTTCTTCCATGATTTCAGAAAAAACTCACTCCATTAAAGGAAATAGGAGCTGTATTAGAAAAGTCATTTAGAAAGAATAGTGTATAAAAGTTGCAATAGACAATAAAACTCAAGAGCTTGGGAAGAAAGTGTCAAAATATCCCGTACTTCATATATATATATATATATATATATATATATATACATGTTTAACTTAGTGTTTAATTATAGTTGTAACTCTTTAATTAACTGTATGAAGAGTTATACAATTATTTACAACTTTCATATGTCCAACCGAATTAAAATTACTTTTTGAATTTTTTTTTCTTATATACATTGATATGTTTATTTGCTTTAAATTTTAGTAGTTTAACACAATTGAACTCTCTGATATCATCACTTATTACAATTCATATTTATCAAAATCTAAACATATTAAAGTTCTTAAATATAAAAAATACACAACATAAATAATAATAATATTTTGACCAAAAAAATAATTGAAATAATATTTATTAAATTAGTTTTCTTAAAGTCTATCCTTTTTGTTTAATGTGTAGTAGAATAAAATTTAAATTAAATAATATATAATATGTCATATTTATCCAATGATATTTTTTTCTGAAAGTCTATCAATTTTAATTAAAAGGTAGTAAAATAAAATTTAAAATTAATAACTATAATTCGTATTATAATCACTTATTATATTTCATATTTATTAAAATTTAAACATAATAAAATTCTTAAATAAAAAATATAATGTATAATAATAATATTTTGACAAAAAAGATAATAATTCAAAATGATATTTATCAAATTAAATTTAAATTAAATAATCTATACAAGTCATATTTATTCAAAAAAAATAATTAAAGTTTATCATTTTTAGTTAAAGGGTAGTAAAAATAAATTTTTTATTAAATAAATATATTAGTATTTATACTCATATATCTATTGAAAGAATTTTATTTATTAGCTTAGACTTTTAAATTTCAGAGTCATGTTTATCAAATATTTTTTTTTAAAATTCTATCATTTTTAGTTAAAGGTCATTAGATAAAATTTAAATTAAATAACCTATATAACTATATATTAATATCATAACTTTGGTTCTTTTTTTGTTTGTTAAATCATGCCTTTATATACAAAAATATAATCTAATAAATAATAATACATATCTACTAAATTCATTTCATTTTTATTCATTTATTTTAAATTATTGAGTCATATATATTAAACTATATACTTTTTTAAAGTCTATCATTTTTATTTAAAATGTTGTTAAATAAAACTTAAATTAAATATTCTACACTATTGTATAACTATATATTAATAGTATAAATTTGGTCATGTTTTTGTCTGTTCATTCATTATTTACTTTTCATTTTAAAAACAAAAATATAATAAAATAAATAATATGTTAAATACAAAAAATATACTATAACAAATAAGAAAATAACTTTCTTACTTTATGAGTATGTACTTCTCTTCAATATATGATAGTAATGATTCACATTGTTACTTTTTATTATTAAAATATATAAATTTTTATAAAATTGCCTTAGAGAAAAAAACTAATGTGTGATTGTGATTTAAAAATGTTAGAAGTTTCTATATAAATTTGGTGTTTCAAAGAGTTTCGTTAAGATAAGATAATTTGCACAAAAAATGATGAAAATGCTTTCAACACAATCAATAACCCTCAATATTATTTCAAATTGCCTCAAGAAAAGAAGGTATATATTTTAGAAAGAGAGTATGATTTTTTCATGATTTATTAGAGTCCGGTGGGTTTTATTTCAGTAAACATTATAAGCTCAATTTTAATTATGATTTGTAAGCTTTTAAATTATTTAAAATTTTAAATAATAATTACAAATGAGCTTATAGATAATATAATTTATTATGAACTTTTTTATAAAATCACCTTATAAAACATTACTCTATTGTGTTACTATTAGGCAAATATAAATATATTAAATGCACTAAATATATGAATAATTAATAAATTTAAAATAAAAAATAATTTATTATGTGATATTAAATTTTTATACAATAATTAAAAATTAATTTTAAATTAAATTCTTTATTATATAAATTCTTTTATTTATATAGATTTTACATTGCAAACATCCTTATCAAATTTATATTTACCATTTTAAATGTAATTTTCAATAATTTTTAAATAGTCTGTGCTTTGCACAGGACTTAAGCTAGTATATATAAAAACATTTAGTCACTCACTTAAATTTTTAAATACATGTAATTAATTTAAAATGATAATATGCATAGACTCCTTATCTTTCCAACAATATTTTTATTATGTACAACTTTATTACATTCATACATAAGCTCATTTTACTTAAATGATAATATAATTCAATTTTAGTTGATTAACAAAATAAAACACTATTTTAAAAAATAAATACAACAAAAAAACTATACATATCTAAAGGTAATATATATTTTTAATTTAAAAATTGAATTGGTCAAAAAAAATTGCTTAAAAAAATAAAATGCTATATATTAAGAAATTTTGTAATATATCTAACTTATTTAGAAATTTAAAATTTACTTATTCAATAACTCATAAAAAAAAATTAATGTAAGAATATAATTTATTTATTTATTATTTTATTTTATTAAACGTTTGCATCATCTAGCCCGGACAACATTGGATATTAAAACGAGTTATATTAACCGAATTCTCAAATGGCTATATATTTGTAGCTTTGCTGATATGCTCCCTCCTAACTGAATCTAGAGGAATAGTCGTTTATAACTCTGATGTCGGAAACGCTAATCCAATAAGCGTGACAAACAATAAGATAATAAAATCCTGATCATCGATCGTTTAAAATCCTGACCATCGATCGTTCTTATTGTGTGATTGTTTCAATATTTTCTGATCATAAGATTATTTTACGCAATTAAGATAAATAAATGGAAAATTCCGTAACACTCCATTTGGATGTTTTGTTCAAGAAAGTTACTCTTATTACTCTCCTGTAGTAAAAGAAAGGAAAACACAAGAAATATCACTTTGTATATAATTATTTCTTATAATGTGGTTCTTGAATATTTTGAAGCTTATGATCAAATTTTTTTTTTTATTAAAACTATAAATTGTAAAATGTCTTGCGCAATTTTCGGAAATACCAACATATTAACTGAAGCTATAATCTAATACTGCCTCATAAAATTTAATTTTTAAATTTAAAAAAAAAATAATCTTCTAATTCGAAATTTCATTCTCCAATAACACTGCAGTAGAAAATAATATTTCCAAGTTCACAACTGAATACAACAATGACCAAACTCTCCAGGGTGGTCGTCTCTTTTATTTATTTTACAAACAAGCACCATGCGAAGGGAAAATTTGGCGCAAGCCACTGGAGGGAAAATCACATAAACCTGATTTCCAACTAGTTCTTGTTGTTCAATTTTCTTCTCGCCATATGTAGATAGACATTCAACAAAACGTTGATCTCAAAATGGCCTTACTTGGCTTTTGAAGCCCTGTGAGTCCGATCAAAAACCTGATTTCCAACTAGTTCTTTAGCAGAAGGTCGCCGTACTGGATCTGGGTCTATCATTGCCTGAATGCAATAACAAAATTAAGAAGATAATAGACAATCACATTGTAAGTGCATAAAATAATTTACTTATTTATCTCCGCAAAAAATAATAAATTAGATAATAATGATTTCAAGTAAGTGAAAGTAGGGCCGTAAACAATATCCTAAATATTCAATATTTGCTCTGAACATTCGATGTTGAGATTCAGTCAAAGAAAATATTATTCAATATTTAGTCAAAACAGAGACAAATACGAATGTAAGTACATCCATATCTGCTAATATCAACGTCCGTTTTTAAATAATATTAATTTCTTTTACATATATCAATATTATTACTATATTACCTTTATATTGTTTATCTGGATTAAGAAATTTTTGATAATTTTTTTGAAATTATACAAGACTTTAAATATTTACTCTTGAGAAATATCCATGCCTTAAAGTTCGACATATCAAAGCAGCAAACAACACTTTATACCTTGAGTAAGTTCTGAAACTGGACCGAATGGCTAGGAAGAAGTGGCAATTTCCCTTCCCTGAGATTTAGAAGATGAGGACCGGAGTCTGGCAAAGTTGAACCTCTAACAAGCTCAAATATGGAAGCCCCCAAGGAGAAAACATCAACCTTATCAAGATGGTCATACTTCTCGTTCAGGATTTCTTGTGGCATATAACGTGCATCACCTTCTTCGATCGGCAAGCTTGTATCGATGAGAGTTGCGCATCCAAAATCGCCAAGCTTATAAATCCCGTTCTTGACATAAATATTATCGGGCTTTACATCTAAGTGTGCTACCCCTCTATCATGTATATACTGCAATGCTTTGCCTATCTGCAAAAATTAAAAAACCTTAGCCATAAATGACATGAAAAACCGAATTCACCAAAATATAAAAGCAACATTTTCAAATCCGTGCTAATAGATGGCTTGCTATTTGGGCCAACATAAGAATTCCTCCTGCTCTACTAAATTATATATTACTAACTCTGTTCCCTCAATAAACGTCCACATTATTATTTTCGTCCATCCCATGCTAAACATCAATCTAATCCCCATTTTTTTCATTAAATATCTTGGAAACATTAAAATAACTGTTAACCTGATGCATCACTTCTAACGCTTCTGCTTCTGTGAATAATTTAGACGACCTGCTGATGGATAGGCTGAAATCGCAGAGTTCCATCTGAATGTACAGCTTCTCGTTTTCAAACCAAGAAGTATTATAACCAACAACATTTTCATGATATCCTGCAAGGGAAAAAAAGTTGGACGATGATGGCAAACTCCAAATACACATATAAGATCTGGGAAGATAAATAAGACAATTAAATTCAAACCTAAAGCAGCCAGAGCTTGAACTTCCATCAAAGCTTTATGCCTGCAAGAGCACATTACATCAGCAAGCTACTCAATAGAGGGTATAAATCTCTTTAAAGCTTAGCAACCAAACATGCGGAAGGTACCTTTCTGTGCCCAGATGTAGTTGCCTCATACTATGTTTTACTGCATACATGCAGCCATCGATTCTATTCAACACTTTGAAAACATGGCTGAAGTTTCCAGAACCAATTTGCTGAAATTTTACAAAGATAACATAAGCACCAGCATGTGAATAAAGTTGCTTAAGATGTCGGGAACTAGGAGGTCGAAGACATACCTCCACTTCATGGAAATCCATCCGGTAGCGTGAAAGGCCACTGCCTCCAAAAGCTGCAGGAAAAAGACCTGCAGGGAAGTTTGCATAAACATAACACGAATAAGATCTTTGTGGACTTGTATTAAAATATGTCATCAACAAATCTTATTTTTATTTTTGTTTAAATTCATTGACACGTCTTATAAACTGTGCTCAATATATTTTGGAACCATGACACCGACATTGGGAAAAATTGTGTAGAAAGTACCAAACCTATCCAGCAACCACAGATAAATAATTCTTAACAATACCTTTGTAAGAATATGCACTTCTTAAACATAAAACAAGCCTACTTAGGTTCTTATTGTTAAAAATAATCCAAATTATACCTTCAATTTTGGACCTGCAACTGCCAAATGGATCTATGTCAAAATCTGTAGGATCCTTAAGGTATGGGTTCTTCATGCAAGGAGGAGGCATAACTCGACAGCGTAAGGCCACCGCAGACTGTGAAATGTAACCCCCGTTCTTTTGCGATTCGGTTTCTGTAGCTTTCTTTGTCTTGATTTCATGGGCTACAGAAATATCATCCGCAACTTCCATTGATGTTTGATCGCAAGAAAATTCTGAACTGGTAAAGTTTGCCAAACTTCCATCCGAGAAAACTGTTTGAACCAACACCAAAATGCAAAAATAAAATGTATGAGCACATAAAAGAACCACAAATAAGGAAAATGTAAAAAGCTCATAAAAGTAGAGTATGCTATGCAAATCCTACAAAACACATTTTATTTTATTAGTTCCCCTAATACCTAGATGAAATGAGGTCTGCTTGGACACAGATCATAATAGTGATCATTGGTCTTCTTCTTCTTTTTATTCAGGAGCAACTGCTTTGCATATAAATACAAGTAACATAACTAGTTCATAGAATTAGGATTACCCAAAACCCATACAAAGCTATGTTAGGCTCTAAATTAATCAGTAATCAAGCTGTTACAAATCATCCAGAAAATTTGCTCATTTAAATGTGAGGCAACTTCAGCAGTATGTCATTATGTGTTCAATTAGAAGGTAGGAAAGATTCCTAAAACCGGATTTTTTTTCCATAATATAAAATTATAAAGTATTTAAACCTCAATAAAAATAAGAAATCAGTTTCTGTCATTTGAAATTGTACCTGAATGTTTCCCAGCAACCCAGGACAGCAACTAATATCCTCCATTCCTACTTACCTTCCCTAACTAAGACTTAAGTAATTAAATTGCCCCAACTTTCCCGTGATTGATTGCTGTCAGTGACACTTACAGAGTTTCCCATAATAAATTATTATTAAGTGTTTGACTAGACCTAGGGTTTCGCAAAGAATGACCTTCTATTTTAGATAAGTAGATAGAAATTTGCTGTTTCAATAATGTTAGATCAGCAAATAAAAGTTTTGTTGGATATAATCACAAATTCGCAACGCTCCTTATGAATGAGATTTGTATAGCTCGGAATGGGTTGCCATCACCAGGGGTGGAGCTACATATTGCATTGGGGGTACCAATGTGCCCCCAACAAGATTTCAAACTCACTTTCCCTGGGTTTGCCCTCTCCCTAACAGTAGAGCTAGTAGACTCCTGATTATTGAGCTTGATGTTGCAGAGAGAGGGGAAAGCCCTATTTTTTAAGTGACGAGAAAGTTTAACTTTGGGTAACCGATCTCTTGTGTTGTCTGTCAGGATGATGCCCCTTCCCAAAAGGGGCCCGTTGTACTCTTGAAAAAGAAGAGATTGGATGATTGCCCAGGCATTGAGAAGGAAGGGCACTAGGAAACCTTTTGTCAAACTCACGATCGAATATCTTCTTTAAGACCATATTGGCCTTGGGTCTATACCGGTAGAGCCCTCCAAGCAACGCTCTAGTGCTGGTTTTCTCTCAGAAGCTGGACTTGCCTCATCCTAAGTACTAACCACACCGACCTTCCTCATAATGGCACCACCAAATTCTTAGAATATGGTACCATTATTTTATAAAATACTAGTTAACAAGTACTTATATTTATTATAAGTTTATAACTATGAGAGGAACTCCCTCTCTTACACAAAAGAGTCCCTTTGCTAAATTTACAAAGATTAGGGGTATCTTTTTGTTCCATTATTACCTCCACAAATAAGTGATGAAAACAGTAGTGGTTAATTGGTAAAATTATGATCCAAAACTTGAGGAGACTATATCATTTATATTAACATCAATTAAAAAATAAAAATAAAATAAAAAACCCTCTTATTTTCAACAACAAAGTTTTTGGCAAATGAGACTTTTTTGTGGACAGATGGAGTACCTCAATTTCCTCTAAAGAAATTATTGTGGTTTCCCCCCAGTTTGGAAAGTCTGGCTCTTCCAATGGCCACCACTTAATCAAATGAAATATAGCATATGAAAATCAAAGATCAAGGCTTCTAAATGCCATGACCTCGAACACTAGACTATATTTATGATCTAATAACACCTAAATTACCACGCTAGATTTGCCTATGCGTGTATAAAATTTTATCACACAAAACTTGACGTGTAATAAATCTTACACTGTCTTTGTCTTTTGCATTTAACAGTTGCTTTTTTCTCAGGTGACTTGGGACACGGGTTGTTTTCCTGCAAGAGAATATATACATTACAAAATTAAAAGTAAAGTGGTGAAACCTAGCATTGACTAGAAAGGAAGGATTTCTTCATGGTTTATATATTACCTTATTCCAATCAAAACTGTTGGGAAGAGGAGGCTCATTGGGAGTAATATAGTCAGGAGTGCTGCATTCAGAACATAATACAGATCAAATAGCAAAACATCAGCTTGAATCATTCAATTGGACTCTCAATTTGGGATGAAGGGAGTATAATCACATTGAACAAATCTAAACTAATCCTAAACATGGTGTAAAACCCCTAAATGAGCTAAGGGCTATAATTTGCGGATTGATAGGACTTCTATTGATCTGCAGCTTCATTCATTTTGTGGGACTCTCATTTAGGGACTGAGGGGTATAAAAATCAAATTGCAAATTTAAACTAAGCCTCGAATGAGTGTAAACCCCTAAATCAGCCTAAAGTTTTGTACTTTGTAGATTGATAGGACAATTCTATACATCTGCAGCTTCAATCATTTATTGGGACTCTCAATTTGGTACGGATAGAGTATAAACTAATCAAATTCAGAGATCTAAAATGACCCTAAAAATTAATAAAGATTTTAAATTTACAAACTGATAACTAGTTAATTTACCAGAAGAAGTCCTGACTAAGAATGAAATGCTGATTATCATCCGAATCAAGTGGCGACGATGATGGGAGATGCGATTCGGGTGCAGCAGCTGCTGCTGGATCCGCCTCCGATTCGATAAGACTCTGGAATCGAGAGGGTTTGGATAAGTTAAACGAGGACGATTGTTGTTGCTGGGGAGCTAATAATAGAGTTTGCTGCATTGTCAGGTGTCTTGACAATGAACCTTTGTGTATTCCGATCTTCTTCTTCTCTCTCCTAATAACACTGTTGCTGCTGCTTCTCTTCAGGGCTTTGCTCTTCATCTTTCGCGATTTTCAACCTCTCTTCTATGGGCCTTAGATACATGGAATGTGTGTATATATTATAATTTATTTGTTTTTTTATTTTATCTGTTTATGGAAATTTGGGAGAGAGAGGGAAATGGCGAGAGGAGTTTGAAATTTACGCGGGCTTAAAATATGTCGGGTTAGCGTGTGCTCAGTTGTTCACTGTTCAGTGTTGTGTAAGCTTCGGAAAAATATTAAGGGACTCGTTTGATATAGATTTTTAAATTGTAATGTGTAATTTAAATTTTTATTAAAATTAAATTTAAGTTGTAAACTTAATTTTTTAAATTTAAATTTAACTTATCACAATCAATTAAATATAATATTTTATAATATGTAAATATTATAATCTCTCAACGCTGCTACCAAACGAACACTAAGCGAGAAGTGGGAGTTGGTGATAAAAGCATGACGATGATTTATTACATACAAGAATGGCCCACTAAGCCAAGTACAGCCAACTGTTTTCCGTTTAAAAATATTTCATAATTATTGATTTTTAAAATTTTAATTTTAAATATTTTAAAACTGAAATCGCCATAAATCTACCTATAAAAAATCAAATCACATTGTCTTTTTAAGAAATCTTTAAATACATAATAGAGTAATAGTATATATATATATTTCTTATTAGAGTTTGAAACGTAACATCTACTTAGCTACAATTTGTTGGTGAAATCGCGAAAAATACAATTAAACTAAATAAAGCTAATAATTTAAATACAACAAGATAACATATTCTTTTTATTATATTTAAATATAAAAAATGTGTATTAGGAGCTTATATCAACTTAAGTGTATGCACATTTTTTTTATTTATTCAATTATAAATAATATATTAACAAAAGTTGTAAACTATTTACTACTAGTTAAATATTTTTAATATAATTAATACATTTGCAAAAAAAAAAATTATAAACTATTCACTATTGGTTAAATAAACATTTTTTAATACTCAAATAAATACAGATTTATTTTATTCTAAAAATTATTTATATTAAATTTTTAAAATCAATAAATGCTCTTATATTTAAAAACATAGCAATATTTATTTAAATTCCTGAAAATTTTATAAGGAATATATGTTTTTCTTAAACACAAAGTATTTAATAGATTTAAAATTTTAAAATTAGCCAATTGCATTGTAACTTAAAAATTACTACAGGCCGCTAATATTTTGGATTGGGTGTCTATTTTCAAAATTTTTAAAACGGGCTGAGGTTACAACCCAAAGTCCAGCCCAACTCCAATAAAAGCATTATCTGTCATTTCTCAGTGAGACCAAAGAAATTGAAGTAAGAAAGAAGCGAGGTATTGAAATTTTCAGCTGAAAATGTGGAGGACGAAGAGCAAATTCATGGTAATATATATCTGCTTCCACATTTAAATTCCATTCCTTGGCTTCGCGCCCTTTTAGCTTCCGTTTACTTGCCGGTAAAAGTGAGGAAAAAGAGATTATTAAATTGAAAGAAAACTCAGCTCATTAATCTGGCTGACCTAACAAGTTACTGCAATTTCTTCATTTAATATTGTATCAAATTTTATCTGCAGGTAAATCAAGATTCCGATCAGAGTATTTCGGGTAAGCTTATGAAAATTAGTTACTACACATATTCTATGTTTGTTTTTGTTATTATTGACTTGTTTATTTTGAATTTTACTCTACCAGAGGAAGAAGGTTTGGATGATAACGTGCTAGAAGATGATTGTATTTCTCTAGGAGGCCCTAGGGAGAAGAAGGTTAGCTAGTCAAATTCTGACATTTGTGTCGTTTTATATAATCGTCAATCAAATTGGAACTCGTTTTATGTAACAAAATCTTTTAAATAAATGGGATTTTTCTTGTGTAACGTAAGGAGTAATAAATAAGTTGATAAGACTGTTAACTTTCAGCAATGTGAATAACTAATTTCTGAATGGGCAATGTCACTCTTGCCGGACCAATTTCTAACTTTGAAATCCAAAATAATTGTTATTTTTTTTAGTGTAATGACTTTTACCAAGTGAAATCACCATGCTCTAGTGATCAAGGCTGATAATACATTTATGGCTTAGCATCTTCATTGGAAAGAGCTGCAATTTATTTGCAATTATCTTATACTAATAAAGTCAACACTTTCACAGGAGCAAGTACAACTTCTTTCACAGCTTGAGATACTCAGAGGTAATCTTTATGTGTTTTTATTTAATGTTTTTATTTTTTTTTAAATTTGAATTTGTATATACTACTGCGCATTAGAAATATATATGCACCTTATATCTGGTTGGCAAAGTTTGTTTCTAGCTCTTCCTGCTTAGTTTTTAGTGTTACTATTATTTGAGTTATAAGATTTCTGATTACTGTTTCTCTGGTGCAGATGCTCATGAACATACAACTAGGCCAACCATTATGTCTAGGAAGGTCTGCTATATTATCTGATGTAACCATTATGTCTCAGAAGCCATGCTATTATATTCTTGGAAACGGTTTTTATCTTGGAAATGAAATGGCTTCCCTAAGTTTCCAATATAATTCAAATTTGTTATATGTTAAGCTTTTCTGAAGTAGACCACACTAGAAAAGAAACAAAAAGAGTCCCCTTCACTTTTATGAATCTACTATTGTAGTAACATGATGCTAAGTTTTTTTTTCCATGTTTTTTCTCTTTGGTTGTTGTCACGTATGATTATGGTTGCTAATTGGGGTGATCAATTTTGACCTAAAGATCTTGCACATAATTCAAGCAAGCAATTATATTCTATTGGGAGACTTATACAAAAAAAAAATCAAATTCTGTTGGGATGTATTATTTCTCAATAATGTCCTCGTGGTCAGAGGCAAACTTCGATTCTGTGTGCCTGATGCAGTTGAACCTGTATAGGACAATCAGGGCAACTTTTTCCGTCTTCCGAGGAAGGCATCTTGCACTTCAGATGAAGAACTCATATCTGACGATGAGGTATATAATTACATGTTGTATTACCACATTATTATACTAGCTTCATTACAATTTTGCATTCTTAATCTAAAACCTTAGCTTTTTGTCCAATTTTAAGGAAAAGGAAAACAAAATGCTCCAATTTCATTCCCAGAAAGCGAACTTTCCTGGTTTTGGAATCATAAGAAAGGATGAAGAATGGTGTGAAGCAGCTAGAGAAGTAGATGCACTAGTTCATCTGAACGAAAATGCTGCATCTTCCTCATCTCATGCTGTCTTTTCAAAAGTGAGCAGATCCTGTAAAGGTAGTTCATTACTTCCTCTTTTTTTCTCTCTTCCTCTTTTTTTTTTTTTTTTTTTTTTGTGCGTGCGTGCATATACTGTGGGAAGCAAATGATTACTTTTTAAACCTAAATATATACAAAATCTTGCAGCGTATCACTTTGTTAATTACGACTGTGCTACTCATTCTTTAAAGCTGTAATGTTCTATAGAATTTGGCAATTAACTGTTGCAGGTGCTCGAGGAAAAACCAAGCCTAAGTTTTCTTTTCTTTTCCAGTCACTTAAGGAAGATGTTCCTTGGGCTGGTATTGCTACTCACTTGCCTTCCAAGGCTATGTCATTGCTTGAAAATTTTGAGTCTACTGAACACAGTAACGTAAAACAGTCAATGTCCGATCTTCTGGAAAGTTTTCAGGGAGAGAACGTAGGGCAGTCAAATATTCATGAAGTGCACGATGACGTGGCAGTTGAACAGGACTATACCATGCATTCAGTGGCTGAGCCTCTGGATTGCTTTCATGGAAACAAGGATCTGCTTCGAGGGAATTCTAAAGTGGTTAGTTGTCTAATTTAATCACTTCCTGATCCTTCACAGTTCGTCATTTGACCCTGTCTTTTATATACCCAGTTTACTAGAAGAAAAGGAAGTAGGCTACAGCTTGTTACCAAGAGAAGTATATATCTGTCTGGAAATTGGAATGTGGATGATGACGAACTCCCTGACGAATTGGACAGCGAGCCATCAAGTGATGACGAGGTCTCTATCCATTGAACTGGTTCTTCAAGAGTGCTTCTATAGTTTTCAATCATTTACCAGATATGGCAACATTTTGTTTTTCCATTCTGTATTGCCCAGGAGGATCGTCAAAATCTAAAGCTTGTTATACCTGAATCCAAGCGAAAGACTATGGCTGATCAATTTCAGGAAGCTTTTGGTGCTGCTTCTACAAGAGATGACGGGATTCTGTTTGCGTTGCCTAAACAATCGGAGTGAGTGAGGATTGCAGTTATCCACTTAGATAGCACGAGTATTAATTTTTTCTGTTAACTAGCGAAGATGATGAATTGCTTCTTTGTAGTGAGAAACTATATACTGAAGCTTCTTTGCGTGGTTTTTATTCCCAAAATTTCAGCACTGGTTTGTTTAGAAAGTTGCAGTGCGTAATGCAGAATGAGCAGGAAAGGGAAATGGATTTCATAAAGAGCTTGCAGGCACAAACTAGTTTAAAAGGTTAAACCCATGCCATTTTTCTTGTTTTTGTTTTTTCGGTCAGTGTGATTTGAATCATGAGTAAGCATGAATCCACCAAAACATCAGGTACTTTGTTGCTACCAAACAGCACATAACTTTGTGATATATAATAGTTTATGCATAAGCTTGCCTTGTCTATGACCCTAATTACCTTTGTTATGATCCCATGAAGAAAGCTACTTTGATGTGAAAATTTTGTCGAGGTGTCTGGAGGCAAAGCTGACAGTTTGTTCTTGCTCTTTCATCCAACAAGAAGAGGTATATTTCAATGGGACTATGTCTGACAACTCATCTCCATAGCATGGGACTGGAATTGGAAGCATATTTGCCATTCCGTAGAATTGAAATTTAGCTTAAATTTGTGCCCGCTTCCAATACCAAGACTTGGAATTCAGTTGCCAAACAAAGCATGAGTTTATTGTGCATTACTGCATTACCTTTCACACGGCTGCCTCAATAATTAGTGGTGTAAAATTAATGGTCTTGTCTAAATTACTTGTGTCCCCTTAAGTTCCATCTGAGTCTCATATTTTTCGAATTTTTGCAATTCTGACATTAAGTTACCCTTTTGTGTCAATTTGGTCAAGATTTCGATGTTTGTTACAATCGTTAATAGAATAAGTTATGTGACATCTTTACGTGGTCAATTTAGCCCTAGGTATAACTTATAAGGGGACACTGATTTAGCCTTAACGACTTCAACCATTGTTGAGGTACATGCGACTTTAATTTTTGCAAGAAACTTGGGCTTTAGCCTCTTAGGGAAAGGCAGTTGAAACCTAGGGAAACTATTGGCTAGTGTACATCACCCATAGCTTACTGCCGGATCAGAATTAGCACACTTAGCCTTAGTTGATATTATCAGGTGACTGGCTACGTTTTAATTTAATTTCCACATTGGAATTTCTTACTCCCTACATTCCAAAAATTAAAAATATAGTTTGACTTGTTGAGTCGATGTCTAAAATCCTAGAAGTCAAAATTTGGCATGAATGCATGTTGCTGAACACAAGAAGTATGGTGATTAGTAGTACTTTATGGTGATTTGTAGTATGGCCACTCACTTGAGGTGAAAAAAAACCTACAGAGTCACACGTACACTAACTGACAAATAATCTATGCTTGTTCTGCAGAGTTCTCAATGGGTGAATAACCACCCAATAGAAAGGAAAATTGGAGAGACTTCTACAATCATCTTTAGCTCAAGATCATCCAGCAATGTTGAGCTTGAAGTAGGGCAATTGATTCGTGTTCACCCCCCTTGGTATGTATAGCATACATTTCAAATATTCGTTTTGACCACTAAGTACCAACTATAAGTAGTTCTTGATCTCCCCCTCTCATATATAATGGTGGATCTATGTATACGATTTAATTGGGAGTTCATTATAGCCATAAGTGTGCTAACGAACCAAGCTTAGCTTGGTGAGCTTGAGCTTGGGTCGTTTATTACAGAGCTTGAACTTGGCTTATTTAATTAAACAATCGAGCTTTTGATGAGCTGAGCCCGAGCTTATAAATTTGTGATTGGAAATATTTAATATTATTGAGCCTTAACAAGGCTAAGTCAAGCCTGGGAAGCTCAAGCTCGACTCGTTAAGTTAAACAAGCTTTTTTTACCAAACTTGAGCTAGTTCGCGAAAGCTTGGCTTGTTTAACATCCCTAATTATAGGCGTACTTTTATTGAACTTACGCAGTGGGTAGAGCTTTCCACTAGCAAATAGTATCTGAGGTGGCAGAAGTGGACTGTATTGTTCTTAGTCTTGTTACCCTATGAATGGTAGTGGTTTGTGGCAGAAGTGGACTGTATTGTTCTCGTTACCTTATGCATGGTAGTGGTTTATTGTTTCGATGATTTTTCTTCTCCACAGGAAAGAAGTACGGGTCATGGCTAAAGAGGAGATTGTCATCCTCTCGACATATTTTTCGCAGATTTCATCTTGATCGACAGTTTTACTTTGCAGTTTGATGGTTAAGATTGAGGGGTACTAAGAAATTTTATTCTCTTGAGTGAAACATTTCTGAAATTCAATGTACTAGGAATTTCTCACCAGATTAATGTTGTAAACATGATTTATTGATTGAGCTGTATCTTCATTAGGGCTGTTAGATAACCAAGTTGAGTTCGGTTTGTTTGTTTAGTTAAACGAATTTTTTTTTTAAAGTTTGATTTGTTTAACTTAAATAAGTTTTTTATTAACTTATAATAAATATTAAAATAAATTAATATAAATTAATTTAAGTTTTGAAATTGACAAACATAATAATTTTTTATAATTTTTAATAAATTCATAATAATTATAATAGTTTATGTTAAAAAAGTAAAAATAATTGATTTTAAAATTTAAAACTTTATAAATCAACCAAAAAAAGCATTTCTAATTTAGAATAAATGTAATAATATTCTTTAATTAATTTACAATAATTATAATTGTCCATGCATCTAAGAAGCCGAGCTTATGTGTCAAGTTTCGAAACAGTGGCAACTGTAATAGACGAAATTGGGTTGGTTCACGCAACAGAGATAAAGCCCCATTAAGTTTAGGGGGATCGCGCGTATGACATGAGCACATAATGCCAAAATGTTTCCACTCTATATGTACATATAAATATATATGTTGACCAAAATCATTAGAAAAAATTATTTCAATCATCTCAATAAAATTAAAACACTTTTCTTTTTTTAAACATTTTAATATGATTGAAATATTCTTTTTTTTTAAAAATTAATGATGCAGATTATTTAAATTACTTTATCTAATATGACTTACCACTTTAATTATTATTTTAATAGTACGGTTCACCACAATATTATGGCTTATCACTTCAATTATTATTCTACTATTTTAAATTATAATTCACTACTTCAACTATTATTTTACTAGTTAAAATTATAATATTATTAAGGATAATTTAAATAATTTACACATAATCAAATAAATTTTTTGGGATGCATAAAAAATTAATCTCTTTGGCCAGATCATCTAGCTTGATTTACTTTTATTTTTTTTTACATACATTTGTAATCAATCTCAACGGTTAACCGTCCATAAACTTATAAAAAAAATATGAACTCATACACACTAGTATAATAATTAAATCCCTTAACAATTTGAGAACATTCCCCAACAGCAAACAACATAAATTCACACACACACACACACACACATTATACAATAATTAAACTCTGTTAAGAATTTTATCAAAATTTGAACTTCCAACTTCTCCGTTATTCGAAGGAAAGTGGTACCATTGGACTACTGTTAGTTTGGTCTTTGATTATTATGGTTGTCATTACTCGTTAGAGTATAAAAATGAATTGTCTCTTATTTTCGAACTTGCGCAGAATCAAGGGCCATCACGAAATATATTGAACATGCATATGCTGATAAGGGTACCCCGCTGATATTCGACGGCCCAAAAAAGTTGTTGGTATAGATGGAAGTGGAAGCCCACCAGTTTGACCCGGCAGCTTCGACACTAACCATGGAGCTAGGCATAAAGCCCCTTCTTGGCAAGGCCACAGACAATGCGATGATGGAGGAAAACGAAGCCAAGCTAGCTCAGTTGATGTCTAAGAGGCCCATCTGGCCCGGTCCAAGTACTTAGCCGGAGATTCCTTCACTTTGGTGGGATCTGCACCACCTTCCTAATATAAAATACTTGATGGATTCTCGATCTGTTAAGCTTTTCAGCTCAGGGCCACATGTGACTGCCTGGTGTGATAAAATTCAGACAAGGCTAGCTTGGTTGAAGGGCCTTGCTATGTGAAATCATGTCTCAACTGTTCGAAAATGGGAGTCGTGTTTGAATTTTAACTTTCTTTTATTTTTTGTTTTTTAAAAGAAAAAAGGACGATCAATGCATGATCACGTAGCTGGTGATTCGAACTTGGTCTTTTCGCCTAGAGTTTTTTAGATTTTAGACATATTTTCTTTTATATGATTGGTTGTGGTCCCCGTTTTGATTGGGAAGGTTGGTCAATTAAATTTTATGTTTTTTGTAAATATTATAAATTTACAAAATATATTCTTATTTTATGTTTATTCTTAAATTAAATAGTAATTGTTTACTTATTTTTGATAAATATAAAATTAGATTATATTAAAAAAAATTATTTATTTATTTATTTTTATCTAATTATTTTCCACAGATATACTAGAAGACTTGTGAGTCATCCACAGGTTACATATTCACACTTTTTTTTTTTTTTTTTGGAGGTTGACCCGATTTTACCAATCTAATCACTATAGTATTATATTTGGCAAAGATTTAAAGTATATATATATATATATATATATATGGAAAGCTTTTATTTAGAAATTTTGTTGCGCGCATGACATGATTTTTTCAATAAATCTATTAATAATAAATTTTAATTTATAATTAATATTTAAGTAATTATTATTGGAGGACTAGAACTAAAAATCTAATAAAAAGTATTCCTTTTAAGATTAATTTATAAATAATATTTAAGTGATAATTATTGGAGGACTAACTAAAAATCTAATAACGAGTATTCCTTTACAGATTGGTAGAAGATGATGCTACCGACCAGTTCTAGAAAGATCAGCGAACGTGTTTCTCAACTGACACGCGTAACACATCCGGTTCATGTCAAAAAGCTTCGCCAGCCATTTACTATATATTTTATTTTATTTTGTTTTGTTTTATTTTATTTTTGGGAATGCCATATTATACAATGGTACCTTGTTTATTAAATTAAATACTGAAACACCTCTATTATTTATTTGAAGATGTGAACCTTATTAAATAGGAATCCCGGCATTGGATAAATGAATAATTTCTGACAAAGCATTAAAACATAATAAACCCATATTTCTAAGTCTTTTTTTAATATTTTTTAAGGATCATGAGGGGTACAATATATATTTTGTAAGATTTAATATTTTTTATAGAACATATATAAATAAAAGAAAAAATTTGATCATACAATATAAATTATAATATAGGTTTTATTTAGACATTAACATGTCAAATTATTCGACTCCATATAAACTATTAAAATAATACATATTTTGTATGATTAATATATTTAATAATTATTTTTTAAATTAATAAAAAAATATAATTCAAATTTATATTAATTTTAAATTTTAAATTTCGTGCATTAACCAATAAAGTCAATAGCCTACTTGACGGGAAGAGAATATTCCGAAACTAAAAGCTGTCATTGTTGGAAAGGGCTTTGAGCAATTTATTTATTTTGTATACTGATCATTCATGACGTGTGATTAATATATTTAACAACTACTAATTTTTATGATGAATAAAATAACAATATCATGCAAATCATGCGTTTATCAATGTCTATCCCTGAGATATTATTTATTTTAATAATGGTATGTTAATCAACAGATATATTATTAAAATGTGATTAACAATTGTTGGGTTGAATAAAAAGAATTCGATGTTATTTAAATAAAGTTTCAAGTTCAAGTAATATGAATCTAACGATACATTATACATTTTGTAAGATTAATATTATTTATTTATTTATTTTTGTTTGAAAAAATATTTGTTTGATTTAAAATTTATAATGAGTACCACACGCGAAACGCGTAGTATTATTACTAATAAAACATACTTATATAAATAACATAATTTTATTAAAAATTTTGATGATACAATATAAATTGTAATATAGTTTTTATTCTGAAGTTAAAAAGTAAACTTATACGATATAAAGGAGAGGACTCTCTGATGAGCACATATGTAACACATTTAAAAAGATAAATACAAGATACTTTGAATAATATGAAATTATTAAATTATATATATGTTTAATAAAATAATATTATTTTAATATAAAATATTGATATAGCAATTGTAAAAAATACAATGCCACGTGCCTCTCGTGACCTCATAAATAAACGACTTCAAAGGATAATTATTTTTAATATCAAATTGGCTTAAAGGTAATTTTAACCCTGTGTTATTATGCCTTTTAGACATTGAACCCTGAAAAAAAAACTTTTAGAAAT